>JAFBJR010000156.1:250903-438678 GCA_016785285.1 Brachirus orientalis | reverse complement strand
ACTGCATTTATAAAAACAAATATTTCTGCTCAAGTGGATACCTAATTTATTTGAATGCATCTCATTAGCTGCTGTTCTTAGCTCAACACGCTGTGAACCCAGCATTACTTTCACTAGCTCCCATGCACTATATTTGACAAATACCACTGAATATCTCAATAGCATTTTTTGCCAGAAATGTCCATCCCTAATTTAAAGGAGCCTATAATTTTATATCAGCTGTTTAATTTGGCAACTTCTGTAGTTAACCTTGCCACTGAAAATCTGTACATGAATACTAACTTTAAAAGTATGAGATGATTTCATCACTTGCGGCTACATTAGTGGCTACCAGAGACCATTTTGCTATCTCAAACAATGTACACAGCAAAAGCCTGGTAAATATTTGGAATTAGTAATGGTATATTTTGAAAATCAGAACAGAAAAGAAGAAATAAGAACCTGACATGTCCTTCATTGGTTTAAAATTTCCTCAATGGTGGTGCATGACAGGAACCTCATTAAACGTTTGCCCTTCTTTATCCCCCACACCCCTGCGTCATTGTCCAATTTATAATAAACAGCCCATCCTTTTACCACCTGTATGGTTTATAGGCGATGAGCTCCCCGAGGGAGCAATCGCTGACAAATTGAGAATTCACAGCCATGTAAATATCTCACTGACATGGAACGGCTGGCATGCTCGCCACATTTACAGCTGTCTGGCACAGCCTCAGGCCCGAGGCCAATCTTGACATTGTGTAGAGGAAAATTATGAAGCTCATTATAAAAACCACTTGGTTTTAATTTCCGGATGTTTGACAAACTCGGCCATGCAGGTGACTTTCTGAGACGTATTGTAGGAAGTGTACTCCTGCAATACGGTAGAGAGGTAGACCGATTATTTTATAAAAATAATTGACCAATTAATTGGTCAATTATAAGTTATGTTAAACAGTTATATTTTATCAGATGGAGGAAGACAAAAAAAATTGGCTAAATCTATGGGTCAAAAAAATCAGCATCAATTATTGTCCACCATTTGCTCTGATTTCTAAAAATCCACTTTGGCCATAGAAAAAGCGTCATCAGTCGACCTCTACTCATGCTGCACCAAGATACAGACGTTCAGATATTCTCTTATTTCATTTGTTTGCTCCTCATGGACGTTTTAGTGGAATGAAATGAGAAGAACAGAGAACTGTCTGTCTAAAACATGCAGTAACACATCAAAATGGGGAAAAAGGAATGAGACGAGAGTCATCTCTTTGGTTTTGCCTCACTCTCATTGTAGTTGAGCCCTCCAAGAAAATCCTCCTTTCACCAACATTTCCATCAACTTACAATAACTTACTCTCCGACTTCAAAGGACTTGAATAGAATGTGTTCGCTGCAAGACAATTTAAAATGGATGAAGTTACACGTTTGAGTTGAGCAAAGATGTCAGTAAGAACGCATACTTTTCCTCCAGGTTGTTGTTGTGTTGTCATATGAAAAAATCACTGTTTAAAAAATACACCATAGATAATAAATAAATGCTATTTTCTTTATGTTTTGTACAAGGAGGTGATATTTTTCATGATAACCAAGTATTGGTGGCTGAAAGAGTGAACAATAAAGTTTAAAATTGACAAGCTTAAGACAAAAAGTGGTCTATTTCAACTTTAGAATAATATGTCAGGAACGTCTGCATATTCTGCAAAAGATTTTATGATTTCATTCTGGTAACAGACTGCACCAAAGAATATTATGGAGTTGTTTTTCACTTTGGAAACAGATTGAGAACATTTCTCTGAATTTGACAGAAACAATAACTTAGATTGAGAATGAACTGATTAAATTTGAGTGATCAAAAGGTGACTGTGACCTCAAAAAATACAAAACCTTGGATCACAAATCAATTTTCTGATTACAAAAAGACTGTGATGCCGTAACAGGATGACCATTAATATTTACGGTCAAAGGTCTACTTTGCTGTGACATTGCAATGTTCTGCAAAGACCATTTTCTGGCCAATACTTAACAGCAGAACTCAGAACAGAAGGGGATATTGGAGGCAGTGATTCCAGTTGATCTGATTATCAGGGAGCAGAAGGGAGACAGGTCTTTATCAGAGCATCTCTCACACATGACTGATCATGTGTTAATGTGTTAACCCTGAACGTGTATTATTTCATGATGCCCTTCATGGTCATTTAGTTGACAATTAGGCCAGAGTCCCAATCAATGCTGCATAAAAGGAATGATAATGCCGAGTGTGGCCGCACTTATGAATGCAAGCCATTTTGTAAAATGAGGTGTTGGCAGCAGCGGAACGCAGGACCCACTTGCCAAAAAGCCTATTAAAACCTGACATGAATTTATATGTAAAACACAAACCGTCAAAATGAGACAGTGAAATTCAACATGTTTTTCATTCATGTGCATGACTGTGACTTGAGTCAAGGTTCAGTTGAGTATTCACTGTTAAAAGATTTAAAGATTGATGAAGCAAGTCAAGATGAAAGTATTACCTACTGTCAATTCTATTCCAAGGATGAGTACTGCAACTGTTTCCAGTATTACAGTACGAGTTACCATATTTAATTTACATAGAAGACAGAACAGTCACATGGAGAAGGTTTAAACTGCAGCCTTTGGGATTTGCTAGTTTGATTTGAATTAGAAAACTATTAATTGCTCAGACCTATTTAGTGGTTCTAATTTTAAATGGCTGCAACGGCAAATACAGTCATAGTGAACTCTTAAAAACGTAAGATTCACATGAATCAGTCAATTCAACTTCAGCTTCAGTCCAAGAACCTGTCAGGTCTGACACATCAAGGTCAAAGTGCACATTCACCCTTCACCCTGGCTCAAGGAAACATATAATATTTTTACTTTTTTGACTCTGTTGAGAACAAACAACAGACAAACAGTGCCCTATTTTGGGTTGTGACTGGTTGATCTTAAGCAACCATATTCCCCTGGATTTAGACAGAGAGACTGACATAACAAGGTCAGAAGATGCCAAAGGAATACTGAGCTGTGCCAGTAGCTGGAAGCAAATATCAAACAAGTAAACTTTACAAACAAAGCTTGGAAAAGTTACACTACTGAATTAACCTGCAGAGTGAGGTGACAGTCAACTAGGGAATCCCAACTGATTAGTGGCTGACAGGTATTGGATGATTTTCAAGAGATAAGCATTTTGATGTTTTTGCTTTCACATCTGATCACCTCACCTTGTTTGTTTGTGGTCATAAAACCCCAAAGACAAACTACCTGGCCTAAGACTTTCCTTCACGCGTTTTGTTACTTTAACAAAAAAAAAAAAAAAAAAAAATAAATTTTATTTGTATAGTGCTAAATATAATATAACAGCAGCAGAGATTATTGATGAGAAAGTGTATTGATGAACTTTTATATATAGCATTATAATAATGACAATAATACTACTGTTAGTGATGATAATAACAGCATTGAAAACTGGATCCTGATCCGGCAGCCTGCAAGATGAGGACAGCGATAGAGAGGACAGGAAGGGAAGGCACAAACTTGGGAGAGAAAAAACAAGGAGCATGTGATGCAGATGTGATATATGCCAGGATAAAATGTCTTTTGGGGGAAGTTAAAGACCTGGTATACACATCAGTCACCAATGAGCCGATACGTGGATTGAAATGCTTCCTGGATGTGTCTCCTCTTGTGACGAGATTAGATCTGGTTTCTCCGGCACATATTCATATTCACGGTAACATCGCGTCTGTTTGTGAGAATAAAATAAAATGATATAGATCTGACTGCATAGATGTGTCTGATGATATCATGTCAGGGGAGGTAAGGGAGAACTGAGCAGGTCAAAGCTCTACTCACACTGCTGTGACATGAAATGAGATTTTAATCATTAGATTAAATACAAAATGTGACTGTTAATATTGTATCGGCTCTTATTAGTATAAAAATATTGCCAGTGAGTCAGCCTCTAAGTCATCCTGAGGACAAATTGCATTCAACCCATACAACTACCTTGATTTTTGATTTTGGTTGGTGGATTCTGTGAACGTATCGGATGATGGGTTCATTACAGATTGGGAGTGGTCAGATTTGTACTTCACACAATCTGGACTTGATTGGATAATTTTGCATTGATGTTAATACCAGGTTTGAACACAGTCTTAAAGGCACACCACCGGGCAGAGCACAACAAGACAATGGGTAGTAAAAAAAGAAGAAAAAGCAGATAAAATGGCAGCACCCAAACAACAGATCACTGAAAATGGACATTAGGCCAAAGAATTGATGCTGATTAAAGTCAGCTTGATTATAATTGTATTTCTAAAATTGAATCAGTTTTTAGAAACAAGCGTTTTCATAATATTCATAGAGAAACAAAACAGGCTGTGCAGAGTTTAGTCAAACTAAAACTAAGCAGCTGTCCACACTGACAGGCAAAATTCGTCACTGCCTTTGAACTGACGTCATTCTCGTCTTAACACCTCACCCCAAGGTTGAGCAAGTGACAGATCAAGACCAGTCTGTGATGACACAAGCAAATTAAGATGTATTGCTCTTACGGGATGATGAAATTGGGACATCAGAGGTGCAAACCCCGAGACTGTTTCTCCATGTGCTGCCTTTAACGGAAGCTAATCGGCGGAACCACAGGGGAATCTGTTGTGTGTGTGTACGTAATGACAAGATTCCTCAATCTTTCATTTTTTTTGCTGAAAGACCTCCCAAAGGAGGTGTGTACATGGGGTTCCATAAATTACTTCACTCTAATCTTAAAACAAGGATGAAACATATTTCTGGCTGCTGTCTGAATGTTTGTCCAGCTCCTAACACTCTCTGTGAGCCTGCATACAGATTACCGTTTCTTTTTTCCCCTTGATCTCCCACTGGCCAGACAGCCTAATAAAACACACATGGGCAGCTGTAACAGTTGTGAAAACTATATCAACAAGCTGCAAGGATGCTGGCCAAAACTGGCTATGTATTTGAGTGTGCTTTAATGTTGGTGCCATGATTTATTTGTTTGCATCTGCAACAGAGCTGACTTTCTTGGGAGTGAGATAAATATTAGAAATGTTTGCCTGCTTCATCATAGTAGTCACTGCCAAGGTGGAGAAGAATCTGTAGTACTACTGTGTAACTTGGGCTCAGTATGGGTTTTTTCATATTTAAAGAAACATGAGTTTTGAAAGCAGTCCAGTATTAAAGGTTGTAGTGTTGAGCTTTTATGTTTATGATGATTTATGTTTTTGTATTTAGTTGGGTTTTTTTGGCACAATTTTGTGTCTAAACATTTCAGATAAAAGCATTGCTCAGGTACTGCATCTGTATGGGTCCTTACTATTTTAATCTATTGGCAAAAATCTAGCAATACAAGAATCTGGCAATACAATACATATTCCGATACCAGGGTGACAATACAATATTTGCTACCATAAGCAACACCACATAGTGGGATTTGTCCCCTCAAAATAGTCCACTTTCACTATTTCAACTAGTGGTTGGAGGCTTAAATAGAAGAAACAACCACTGTTAGAAATAGCGGTGAGCCAAAATATGGATTTGGTGATGTGTCGTCTTCCTTCCTCGTGCAAGAGGATAATCGATACAGCAGGGCAAATTCCGATAATTTAAATAACAAATTAAGGTGCTCTAAAGTCAACAGTCCGTGCTAGTTTTACTCGCTGATAGTCGCTACTTGAGGTCACCTCACGGCAGAGCTGCTCAAATGAATGAGGGAAACTTACGAGGGAATTAACAGCTCAATAATAGCAGAAGAAAATACATTCAAAGATGCCCCATCCACATTCAATACATAGACTTTATGCACTTTGTTCTCTAGGTTGTAAATAAATAGAAAAATCCTGCACTTCTAACTTTTCCAAGATGTTTTCTTCAGTTAGACAGATATAGTGCAATATATTGATTATCACAGACTCGTTGTATTGTGATATTATTGTTATCGTGGACCATGTATTGCTTATGTATTGCATCGCAAGGTACCCTGTGATTCCTACCCTTAGAAAACCACTGTCAAGAACATCTCTATCTTAATACAGCCTTTCAAAAAATTGATACGGAATCAAGCTACAAAATACTGAGATATTTTAGTGTATAACTGAGTAGAAATAGATTCATTGTTTTATGATATGGTGCTCCATTACTAATATGTCATTAAACATCTGAGAACAAATGACTCGTTTTGGTTTTAATCAAGTCAATGACTCATGACTTGACTTGGACTTGAGCCCTCACGACTAGCGTGGAGTTGAAGAAGAGGACTGTGAATATATTTATTGGTTTCTGTTAGTGCCCATGTTCAAGCATATCCCTCTAAAAACAACACCAATAAAAAAGGGTGAGACCATGAAACTGAAACTAATTTGGCCTTGAGCTGAACAATATTTGATGATTTTGATTGTTTGGTACTTTACTGCTCTGTCATTGTAATCACTGTTCAATGTGGAAAGTGTTAAAGGTGCTACAACAAATGTCTGTCTCTCATTCCTTTTCCGACTTCTCTTGCTGCGGCAACAAAATCCCACCTTTCTTTAGAATTCCTGTCTTAGCACCCAATCATGTTGCTGTGGAAACCATCCGCTTCTCTCTCTCTCTGCATCTTTTTGCTCTCCTTCTGTCTAACTCCTTCCTGTTGTGCTTTTCTCCACAGTTCTCAGTCCTTGCTTTTTGCCTTGATCTCTGCTTGAAATTTATCACAGATTTACCCTCAACACTAGGGCAATAGAGGAGGCAAGAGTAGTCGTGGTGTTGTGGTAAATCAAGGTGCATGGCCTTCACAAATCTGCCAAAAGTGCACTGAGCATGACAAGCAAATCGTTGGTAAACTTTGTCCTAGATAAAATGCAGCAGAGGACCACAAACAAAGCACACTGCTGAAGGGATGGAACAGGGAAGCTCACCTTATCCTGTGTAGAGATTGTTTACACTTAATGCCCTAAAGCTAAAGTTAAAAAATATTTTTAATTATATGGAGACATTAAACATATTCATACAGTTTTATGCTCAATAGATATAAAAAAACAGGTCTTATCAAGATCAGGGTTGGGCAATAATATAATACTGTATATTGAAGAACTTAAAAATAGCCATGCTACCATATCATATGGTATAATATAAGAAATACCTCCTTTAATACAAAGCCTATCTCTTGAGGAAGGTGGCCCTGTGGGAAGTAAGGTGTGGAAGGTGTGGAAATGAAGTATGCAAAGAACTGGGTGGATACACTCAGTCGTGTTCACCAAAGACAGCCAGAAAGCAAAGGGATGATTGTGCTCTCCACCATTCACACAAAAAAGTGCCATTTTGTACCATAGAGTCAGCAAGACTCTATGTTGTTATCACAGACAAGCTAAGCTAATGTACCACCAGCGACCTCCCTGTGTTTGTCACAGTCAAGAAGCTACAGCAGAGAAGTAACAGCAAGTGGATGGTAATGGTCTGTATTTATGTAGCGCTCTTCTAGTCTTCCAGTATTCACACGCATTCACTCACACATTCATACGGCACATGTATTTGTCCATACACATCACACATCTATCAGACCCTTCCATGCTCTGCACAGCACAGCCACCAGGAGCAGTATGGAGTTAAGCGTCTTGTCCTGCCTAGTGTAGCAGGGGATTGAACTAACACGATCCACTCTACCATTGTAGTTAACGCCGTCCCCAGGCCATCCATCAAGTGAGCTAGTCCCTATAAAAAACACAACACCTGATGTCAGTTACAACATCCAACATCTAGATATAAAGTCAATATAAAGTGGAATTCTTGCCAGGTTAGAGCCCAAATATGAAAACAAGTCATCAGTGATGCACTTTCCTCAACCCTTTGTACTGAAGAGCATATGAAAGTGATGATACCACTTTGCCTGAGACAAAAACAGAGTTAGATGTCAATATAGTGAGACTGCAGTGGAGGTGCAGTGGCGAGAGTGGAAAGTTTAGAAGGGAGGAGTAGGCCAACATATATCTGAGCCCTCCAAAATAAAGCAGTGGCAGAAACAATATCTGTGTGGTATGGGTGAGGAGTGATACACCTATTTGCTACTCTGCTTTTGCGTCTCGATATTGTGCTTTTGCTTTTGTGTACCAAACAAGTAAAGAGATTTGCATCCTCCTGTCTGAGGCTGCTTCTGAGTCTTCAGGTGCAAATATTAAATGTCAAAAAAAAAAAAGATGTGAAAGGCCTGGCGACCTGTCCAGGGTGTACATGTACCCCGCCTCTCACTTTATGTCAGCTGGGATTAGGCACCAGCACCACCCGCAACCCTCATGTGGAGGATAAAGTGGTAGAAGATGAGTGAGTGATCTGAAAGGTGTTTTTTTTTACACTAACATATTTAAAAAAGACTGCCAATTAAGTAATTTCTTTGAAAAAAAAAAAAGAACTCTGGATCTGACACAGCAATGCTCTCAGTGGTCTCGAGCAATAGCCTCACCCACATGACTATCTGCTCTGCTAAACATGAGCAGTAACAGCCAACACTGAAGGCCACTGTGTGTACACAGACAGGCACAGAGGAGTAACACTGGCTCAGAGGAGAAGCTCTGGTGAGGGGGAAGAGCTGTGTGTTCGAAGGTGATGCAGCAGCATAATGATTGTCTCCACTGAAAGAACACAATGCAGGGCATGCCATCACAAGACAGAGAGCAGATGGAGAGTGAGAAGCTGGCACAAATTGCTAGGCCGAGAACATTCCTTCAGCCACTGTCACTCAGCCTGTTCAGTGCAGTAATGATTCATTTTTATTCTGCCTCACCATTCTGTATAAACAGTAGAGATATATGATCACGTGAGGCTACGATTGTAAAGATCGATTGTAAAAATTTGTCACAATATCTGTCAAAATAATTGCAATGTGACTTTTGTGTGAAACTAAACTTATGCGATATATTGTGCAGCCCTATATTTGATTCTGGAATGTGAGCATGCTTTTTTAAAATCTCACACTGCAGTGGCACTTTTTTGGCTTCATACCCAAACACAGCAGAATGTGTTCTCACATACTGTCTTTTCTCCAGATGAGTGAGTGTGATGAATGCAGTCTGCAGCAAATCTCTCTCTCTTTCTAGTGGACTGGCCAGGGTTTAGTGCTTCGCTGCCACCAGCTTGTGTAATAATATCACTGCTACTTTACATCTGTGAGGGCACAACGACTCAGCATAGCAGTGTCAAAATCCATACTGGGGAAAAGCCATACCACTCTAGATTCTTTACCATTTACAGCATATGCTTCACATCACCTTCAGTAAAAGTTTCATCAGTGCATCCGGGAAGATTCATAGTCCCAACAGAATTTCTAGAAAAGGATACAAACTGTGTGAAAATATAGATTTTGTGATATACTGTCGTCCTTCCTCAGGCAATATGAGAATCGATGCCCATCCAAAAAAGGTCATGTCCTGACTTTCACTTACACTGAGTAAACCACAGCTACAAAGGAAATCAGCATGCCTGGCATGTGTCAAGCTCAGTACCCTCTTGGACTTGGTGAGGTTTAAAGAGACTCTAATTCTGAAACTTATCGCAGCACTGGATGTCCTGTCAGCATTGGATCTCCTAATAAAAAAAAAGGACTTTACAAAGGGCACTGTACACTCAGGACTCATGTAAAATGCCACTGGAGTTTAACAGACATTTCGCTGGCAGCCATATAAAACTTTCTGTTGCGTGGAGCTGAGTTGCACCAGCCAAACTTATTGATCCTCAAAGCCCAGAAAACCTGAATGGGAAACAGTTAAGAGCTGACTTCCCTCCAAGCCTCTGGCCCAGATGTGCAAATCACTGCGAGTGTAAATATAGCTTAAATCTCTTTGAGGTCAACGGAATTACCTCACCTTCCACACAATTTATGACACAACAGCAAAAGGGTAGATTTTTAATAGCATATCCTTGCTTCTCTGACACTAACGAGAGGCTGCAGCCCTGCAGCCAAAATTTACTGTCAGTCAGAATCCCCACTTTTTAAATTGCTTCTTTGATGCTTACACAGAGGCAGTTTGGTAAGAAAAAAAAGAGTTAAAGGTGGTTGGGGGTGGAGGGGTGGGGTTTTATACGGCCCATCACAGAAGAGCATGCATTTAAAACCAGGTGCATTTTTCAAATGCAGTCCCAACAACCTTTTACCTCGTCTTCCCAAAATGAGGCATGCATCTTTAAGCTGTAAGCTGTTTTCGCTTGTGTCCTTGCTGGCGGACATGTTTTCAGTGAGAGTAAGAGTCCATGTATCATGCTAACATAGGGAGCTGTAATGTGCTCTATTTGTAAGTGCATTATGTTTCTATAGTATGTGCTTATACACAGAAACTGGTGAAGGGGCAAAAGACATAAGAGAGTGCAGCCCTGTACCTCATTCATCATAAAGACACAATGGAAGCTTCATACAGCACTGGACTGAACTGGATACTTAAGTGTTAAGTACTCTTACAAACAATATTCAGCTTATTACAAGTGCAGTTGAGTGCAATATAATTACTGCATATTAGAAAAACTGCAGCACAATTTAGGCAAATACCCTTTGTTTTCCTGAGACGACGTGTATACAAACGTTCTTGATTGTGATTCAGAGCTGGCATCCTTTACTTTTGCAGAGCAGGCTTTGTGAAAACACCTCAAGAAATCAAGTGGCAAACAATTGAAAAATACAGGCTGCCCGAGGGTTTGTATTTGGGTGAACAGGGACGTTTGTTGCACCATGAATGTGAATTTTTGTTGGGCTCCCCAGCGTGAATTTTCATTAAAAGTTTTCCCACAGTAGAATGCTGCATAACAAAATGTCAGACACAAGTTCACACTCATTAATATGCACCGCCAGTCTTGAGACATCTATTGTAAAGTGCATTTGCCTTTGCTTATTTCCCTACACTCTGTAACAAATTAACTTCCATCTAAATTAAGCCTTTAAATGAACTATTCAAACAAGTCAAAGAGCTGCCAAGGCTTCATGGTGTAACACAATGTAACACTGCAAACTTCATTAGGGATCTTTACAGGGATATTCCAAATATCCATATGGGTCCTAATTATAATAGACATAAGTATGATAATGTAATTGTGTACAGAGGCCTCTCTGTTCATCACGTGAGACTGTCTGTCTCACCAAATGTCAATTATATGAAATAGTACAGCTTTAACTTCAAGGCTTATTATGAAGTGATGCATCACAGTGAATATTTCTTCAAAGGTTTTGTGTTGTTGTAGCTTATAAAGTTGAAAAAAGCCATGGCTGCTGCACATTTTATATATGAACTTATATTAGGGAATTCAAATTGACGCAAGTGTATTTTTCCACTTAATTTAAACAATGCTATAAATCGTCTATGCAAACGTTTGCTGTTCATTCGTGTCAGCCATGCTACTGTTTACAAGCAACACATTCCCGTAACCCTTTGGCAGGCAATTACCTGGTAATTGTTATATTGAGGTTTCCTGCAGGCTGAGTACAGTCACATGCTGTTTTTTGCATAATAAAGAACACAAAAGAGAAAGCTAGACAGGTCATATAAACAGAGTGGCAACGCATGGGCAGTTTCAAAGATCCAACAACCAAACATACTTTTGAAATTATTCTTTTATTTATTTATTTTTTTGCTAATATATGCCATGGTTACACAGAATACTAAATAATTGCTGCCGAATCAAACACCCACAGAAACAAAGTTGACATTGGAAAACACACAAAGCTGTGTGTTTTCCACACAGTCAGAGAGGGTGATCTGCAGCACATAGTGAGAAAACCGAAAAACTGTTGACGCTTTGATTTCACCAACAAAAAAGTTTCATGTGTTTCGGACAGTTCCAAACAAGCTCACTCTATCAATCTGTTTAAAAACTGACTCACATAAGAAAAAACAGTGGCAACAGCTACAGCTCATTAAATATTAACCCATTATGTGCACGGTTGATTACACTCCTCACAGGAGGTGACTCAGATGTAAGAAACAGCAAAACTACAGGACGCTGCCATCAGCAAGTTTTGGGAGATCACAAAGATTAACAGCAGTTCCAACTGAAACACTGAACAGAGCTTTTTCTGTGCAGAAAACACAGCAGTTTGGCTTCACTTGCTAACAAGAGCATTAGTGCAAAGTATTTAGTAAATGGAAAATAAGTCTAAGTGAGGAAAATTAGTCAGATATCACCACAAAAATAATAAAGCTATTCAAAAGGGGACCCCAATGATACAAGGTATGATAGGACACAGAGTAAAAAATATAAGTATAGTATACATTATATAGAATAAGTATAGTAATAAGTATAGTAAACTCCAGAGTTAAACTGATTAATTTTTTTGCCCTTTATTTGGGACTTACTTGGGACCAAACGTACTTTTGAAATTATTCTTTTATTTATTTACTTTTTTGCTAATATATGCCATGGTTACGCAGAATACTAAATAACTGCTGCTGAACCAGCAGTTCTATTTTTATGTGTCATCTGATGTTAGTAAACTCTTTTGTGTGTGTACAATGTATTATTATTAATAAAAGGTGGCTAAACATATCAAGCCGATCTCATGTATCAGCTGCTGTGCTTTCAACAGATCAGTATCAGCCACAGGAAAAAACCTACAATATATCTGTTGACATCTAATGAAAAGTCTTGAAAATGAGCGAAAACAGAGCTGTCAGTCAGTGAATTCATACTCATACTCTCAATACAAGTCTGAACAGATTAACAGAAATTAGGCAATTGTGCCTAAATGGAAAGTAGCTACAGCAAAATTAATCTCATTCTGAATAAGCTCACAAAAAAATCTATAAATCTGATTAGGTACAACAGAATCCAGCTATTATCTTGAAGTGAAATGTAAATAAAGCTGAGGACATGAAATATCATTACCGACTGCATTCATTAGAGGTCAGATAATAAGTTAAAATGTGTTTTCCTTTCCAATTTACAGGTGAAATGATCTGAGAAACACTGCAAATGAACAGAACTCAATACTGGGACTGTGCATGTGTGGAGCTATAGAAGTCAACTGATATGGGTTTTTCTACGGCCGATGTAGATGTTTAGAAATCAGGGAAGACATGGCAGATTTATATGATGGCAAGTCATATAAATTTATATACAATTATCACTATGTTTGTCCTCTTTTCCTCCATCTGATGATGAACAAATGATGTACAAAAAGATTGTGAACTGCATTCTGTGTCTGCACTACAGTTCACTCATGTATTTTAATAATGTTTAAAAGTACTAAATACACAAAAAAAAAAAACTAAAAACCAAACCAAACTTTGTCCACAAAAAGTTCTGGTTATTGTTACAAGAATTTGTAACTTGGCAGGATTTACCTAGTGTCTGAGATAAGAAATGTTTAAGTTTAACACTATAACTGTCTGTTACATTGAAACCATTGTCAAATGAATTTACACAAGGCTGATTAAGCTAAACAAGACTTCCCACTCTGTGTTAGTTTAAATATGTGTCAAATAGTGACATTCCTGCTCTGCAAACAGGAAATAATTTGTTTTATAAGAATACAGACAGAGGCAGCAGCAATGCTGAGCCAGGAAACTGAGATGGCTTCAAACACACTGGAGGCTGACACAAAGAAACATACACAAAAAGTTTCAGAAAGAAGTAAATTCTACTGCTTAAAAAACCTGGTTGTTCAGGAATTTGACCAAACAATTTTTTTTTCCCTTTACTGTCGCTGTACACACACAAATGCTATCCTCAATCAAGTCTGATAGCATTGTTTGAATCTGTTTTTCATAATGCAGCATACAAATAATCTTACATTGTTACTGTTGAGGAAGAGTAAACAGAGGCAAAATAAGATCATCAACAACGACCAAAGTCATCAAACGGGATTAATTAACCAAACTGAACCTTGAATTCTCCACTTCAAACAAAAGTCTATGGTAGTGTCTCTACTAGCTTTCTTTTGTACAGCATCAAACAATTACAGCAGACACAGCAGGAGCTTCAGCTTATGAAGCGCTGCAGAGGAGATTCAGCACCATGGACAGAGAGAGGATGTTTAGCACCATGGACTGTGAGAGGAGGTTCAGCACCATGGACAGAGACACAGCAAACTTCCATTACGCAAAGTTTACGACTCTCTGCAAAACAAGCTCCACTGAGCTTCTCCACTTGACTCCGGAGACAAAGAATAAAGGTGAAGGCAGTCGGTGACCACTCAAGTTAATTCCACACAGAACACCAAAAACATGGAGGGAACATAAAGTTACACATGGCAACAGTGTAACAGCAGCAGGAGACGAGCCTGAAAAGCTGCTCTGTTGTTGTAGCAATACTAGCTTTGTTGTGGCTGCTTTGTTGCTACTCTTGTAGTTACCCACATGTGTGATTTTACACGTGTGTGGGTTTAAGGAAAATACAAAAACAAAACGTAAAAATGACCAACAAAACTGACTGAAACAGGTGTAGTAAGTTTGTTAGCATTAGGATGCTAAGCGGCCTATTTTTTAATAAAGAGCAAATTTGGATTTAGCCAAACACATTGTTGACGGTAACAGGAGCTAAGCTAATTACCAGCACCTGTGTGACACATTGTGACATAAAAAGCAGCTAATTTTGGTCATTTTGACTGTTTGTCCCAGTTCTTGTAAGACATATAAGGTTTGTTTTCCTTCCCAAAACAGTGATAACATGCAGTAGCCAGGCCTAAGCTAACAGACGGATGCTGCGGTGCAATAATACCGACAGTAATGATGAAGTGTGACGGCTTTTAGTGCCTTCTTGGCGGCGTTAGCACAACCGCGCGTCCCGCAAACACTCACCCAGGACGAAGAAGGGCAGCTCGGTGTTCTCCAGGTCGTCCACCACCACCACGTCTCCGGGAAAATCGTTCCTGACGGAGAAGAGCAGCTTGGGCTCGGAGGCCGACGGGCTGTGCATGATGCTCAGGTCGTTCTCCCGCAGAAACGGCAGCGCCGACACGGTGACGCTCTTCATCTTGCACTCGGTGTCCTGGCCCTGGTCCTCGTCGCCGTTCAGACACCGGACGCGGCCCAGAAGGAGACACATGAGCCCCAGCAGCAGCAGCAGGAGAAGCGGTGCCGTCGGCCCCATGTTGGTGAAGGTGAAGGTGCTCGTGCTCATTCTCCGTGTCTCCGTGTCCTCACTCTCCGTGTCCGTCCGTCTCTCCTCCTCTCTTCTCTATAGGCTGCTGAGCAGAGCCTCAGCCTCTCAGAGCAGCACAGAGAGTGAGAGTGGGGGGGGGGGGGGGGGGGGGGGGGGGGGGGGGGGGGGGGCGTGACACACCGGAGGGCTCCCCCGGTGTTGGAAACACACGCCTCTTGTTTCCACGTGATTGATTTATTATTTTAAAAAGTAATAATAAACATCATCATAGTTGTTATTTTCTGCCAGGCGCAAAAGTTTATCCCTTGACTCCCGATACTAATTACCTGTATCTCATGGATACCTATAATTAATTGTTTCATATTTTTAGATTACATTAGATTAGATTTGACTTTATTGTTCCCACACTGTGGGAGTTCCCTTGTTACAGCAGCAGGGTTGGCAGCAGACACTACTACACTAGGATATAAAAGAAGCGATATTAAATACACAGGTGTCCAAGAAAAGGTGTTTTAATAACATTTGTACTTGAAGCCCTCATGATGATGATGATGGCATCACCATATTAACTGGCATTTAGAGTAGCCACAGCCATGACACATAGACTTAAGACTGTGATACTAACCAAAGAGGAAGCTTTGAAATGAGGTCAAATATGTTTGAAATATGTTACAGTATTTTTCAGGCCCAATATTTTCATGCATGTCTAAATTAAGCTCATTACAAAAGCTGCAGATTATTTAAAAAAAATATATATATATATATATACACACACATATATATATAGTGACCTTGTCTCCCAGACCTGGCAAATAAAATCCAAAAAAGACCTTTTCTTAGGTCGAAGGACTATTTATTAAAACGCACATTCCCTATGTCATAACAAATATGACAATACATCACAAAACGAGTTTCAGCATCTGTGTTCCTGTGGCGTGTTATTAAACCTGCTGGTCTCCAGGGCTAATAGGAACATTCCACACATACCATCGATCGCTGTGGTTGTTTTACATGTTGACTCTGAGTGTTTTCATGCATTTTGACCCCTTTACTGTAATTGATTGATGGACAGTCCAAACAGCTCTGTAAAGGCAATAAGGACATGGACTCAGAATGTCCCAGAGGTCTCATCATCAAGAGCATCACTTGTTGTGATTTATTATCGGCAGAAATTGAATATACAATGCAAAAGTATGGTTGTATGAATGTATATTTCCATTTAAAGTTGAAGGTAAACCTGTTATATGAACCATAGCAAAGGGGCTATCACTCTTCAGAGGCTGTCATAGCCATGTTTTTACAGCAGCCTGAATGGACCAACCAGCCAGATCATGCATTTTGCATTTGAAAGTGAACAATTTCTACACAAAAAAATTGACTTTTTTTTTTTCCTGATCAAGACATGAACTAATTTATTCATACCTTTTATGGAAAACAAGAAATCACAAATATAAAATCAGTTGACTATATCTGAAAGTAGTTTCCCATTATTTTGCATTCCATTGGCACCATTAAATTGATAATTTGTTGCTCAATCATTAGTGGCAATCACTGCCAACAAGTGACCTCTGTGACTCCCAATGAGACTTTTACATCTGGGTCTATTGTCAAATATTGAATATATGACCTAAAAGTATGTTTTTATGAGTAGATAATCACATTTAAAATAAAAGTTGTTTGCCTTTTAAAGCCTTAGATTAAGACTTTGCATGTACTTCAGGCCTTGCTTTACATTGGCCGCCATCTTGCACTGCCATGTCTTTGAAGTGAAGCCATAGAATCATAGAAACCAGATGCACAAACAACATAAAAGGAGGAAATGACAGAGAGAATGGAGAGAGTTGTTTACATACTGTACTTTATTAACAAGGCAGCACAGGTTGTACACACTCATAATGACATAATGACACCCGTTTTGTTTAGTTTGCTTAGAAAGTCAATGTTTTCTCCATTAGTTGCATGAGGCACCACAAATGAGTAATACTGGGCATCACAGCCATGCAGGCTGCTCTTCATTATGACAGCGCTGAGTTACTCTCCAGCAACAATAACAGATATTTATTATATATTAGTAGTCCGCCAGGGAAGATGGCAGCTGAATAGTAATCATCAATGCTGAATGAAAACATGCTGGAGGGAATTACTGCAGGAAACGCAAAAGTCACATACAGACATATTGTATGTCAATAAAAACATGGTTGTGCAGTGTAGTGGTTCTCTGTCTCGCTGTCATAAGTCATGTTTAAGAGTGTGAGTGTCCTAGTGTCAAGCCGTAGCTCCCGCGAATGAAATGATGCAATCTTCACGTTACATGTGGAGGAGACGGGAACTCTATACTTTATTCATGACTTCATGGAGTTTTGCGTCAGACAAAGAAACGTGATGTCACAGTTGGAAAATACTCTCCAGTGTAGTTTCCACATTTGAAAATGAATCCTCGTGTCAAATGTGAGTTAGACGCACTGTGTCAAAAGAAGTTTTATCCCATGTTGATTGTGACAAACACCATTGCACATCTGTTTCCACCCTTCTTTTTTAAAAATGCCGATTTATAGGGAAAATGTTCTCAGATAAACATGTATTTATGGTTGCACATTCAGAGCCCCTGTTAATTTTTTCAAACAATGGTGACGGAATTTTCTGTCATCTGTGTGTCTTTGTAAAGGAAAAACAATCTTGCTCTGTTTCTCCTCATTCCCCATGTTTCCTTTTTTTACTCAATTTACTGTAGGAAGGCCGATGGATATACTTTTGAAAAAGTGAAGCATTTTCTGGTCACTATATTAAGTACACTGGACAGCATATAAAGTACTGCTGTTTTTCTACCATTTTTGAACTAATCTGGCCATTCTCCTCTGACCTCTGACATTTTCTTCCACTGACCTACAGCTCCCTGGATATTTTTGCTTTTTTTGGACCATTCTCTATAAAGTCTAGAGATGGTGAGAGTGTGAATGCCTGGTGGATCAGTAGGTTCAGGCCATGCTATGTTCAAAGTCACTTAAATCACTTCACTGACTGAGTTGGAAGCATTGAACAGGATTTATGAACGCACCAAAAGCATTTCTTTCCATTGTCAGAACTACTTTCATTTGGAAAAGCATGTGTTGCTTGCCAGCAGGCCCTTTAGCTCCTTGTCTTTGCTGACAAATCGCTGCATCCCTAATTACCAACAACTGTCAACCAAAGAAACAAGACAAACCATTGACAGGACAGTTTACAGTATTGCCCAAATTCATTTACACGTGTATGAGTGTGTTTGTTTGTGTTCTTACTTTCTTAAGATATTGCTACAAAATGGAGATGTCTACTCTTTGCACAGCACAGACAGTCTATTTGTTGTTGTTTTTTACATACCTGGAACAAATTTTCTGAAGTACTCCATTATTTTCAGCAATACAAATTGTCCAAATCAGTCATCTACAGTATTTTGTGATTTCATCACAATGACAAACTGAATATTTAACCATTGAATATAATCACTTTACTTTCCAGGTATCAATGCCATGAGACTTTTATGCAGTGGTTTCTATTTTCTGTTTGTTTGTTTGTTTGTTTGTTTGTTTGTTTGTTTGTTTGTTTTTTTCCTATTTTCTGACCTTTTGTGAGACTGAATGCAAACCCACAATCAAATGGGAAAAAAAACAAAGACAAATAAAGAGCTTTCAGTTGAAACAGCACAGGGGCTAACATTTGCAGAGACGTTAAATCCCTTGACTGCTTTGTTGACAATTGACATTTAGATTTGGATGCAAAGCCAAAGAAAAGAAGATTGTGTTTTCTGTGTCACTGCTGTCCATCCATTTAATATTTAAGCAGCTCACCATTCCACTCTCTTTCTCATCCATTGGAAAGTCTTTTAAAAGTCCAAACTAGGACAACTGTGTGATCACAGCAAAATAAAAAAAGCCTTGACTGACCTCATGTTCGTGAAATATTAACAAGTTAACTGTGATTGAAGAATATGGGCATAATGAATAGGGCCCCGATTATTATACATTCGTTTTAGACGGCAGACTGGTTCCTCTAGACATGGATTAAAATAATGATGTTTTTTTCCTGGAAGTTTATGCTTTTGGATGTGTTTGCCCTTTTTCTGTTTACTTAAAAACTCCTCTGCTGTTGGACAGTCCAGAAGAAGTAAGTGGCTGCAAAGATAAGGACAGAGTGAAATGTTTCTGGTACACTGCCTCAAGGCACCCAGGCAAACTTTTAAATGATGATTTGAAAGATCTTCAGACAGCGTCAGTGTCAAATGAAGTGATATTTTCTGCCGGGTTTCTGCAGAGAGAGTGCTGGCCATATTGTGAATTCTTCTCCTTGTCAGCAGTGCACATCCCACAAAAAAGACCAAAAACCAACAAAGATTTAAATTCTTCAAAGTATAGCACTCACATCCAAAGCTTGATTTATCTTATTCCTCTCTACACCCACAATGTAAATCATTTTCTCTCAACCCCACATGGAGTGTCACAGTATGAGAACAACAGTAAATGCATATTAATCCACAGATATACAGTATCTATAGTCCCTGACTGCATACACTGCACTAGTCATCTGCAACTGTTTTAGATTAAATTGTTGGGTATGTTCTTTAAGAATAACAGTTTACGGATTATAGTGTAGCCAAACACATTTATGGGTGCTGACCTAGATGTAGTTGTTTGATTTAATATGTTTACTGCTTTTAGTTTTTGACTTCTTCTGTAAGCGTATTTATCATATTTTCTTAAGCTTAATTCTATAACTGTTTGTGACTATTGTCAAACTGTGGATTACTGAAAATGAACATTTTATGCAATACATTAAAAGTATTATAATGATATACATAAACTAGTACTGACACAAGTTAACATAGTTTATTTTGTTGTCGCCATAACCATATGTTTTCATGTTTTAAAAGGGTGGGTGTAAATAAGTTCAAGCAACAATCTTTTTATTTTACCAGTGAGAATTGAACAGTTTATTTGTTTTATTTATATTGAAACAAGAATCCAAATAAATTACATCATAACAAAAAACAATACATCATAACATATTACATTTTAAAACCATCTTAGCACTGCAATGGGAATAAATGTTTATTTTTTATTTATTTTTGTTGATAGTCGAGAAAACAAAGTAGAAAAATATCCTTCTGCAGTGTCCTTGAATGATAACCTACATCTTACAAACTCCTCTAATTTTAGGTTTAGAAAGTAAAAATCGGCCGAGAATGTGTCCAAAATGCAATTGTTTTCATCTTTATTTGCTTTTATGGGCATTTCGTTTTCAGCTGAAACTTCGATGAATGATTTCAACATCAGCTCTGCCTGTGAAATTGGAAAAGAGTCCTCTGCATGTATTATACAGTGATAAACAGACAAATGAGTGAGAGGCCTGAGTCTATAGTCTGGATTATGTGGAGTTCCATTAGTTTGTGATTAAAGGGTAGAGGGAGAGGCTTGAGGAGAGAATGACAAAATGGGTTTCTCTTTCCGTCTGCGTTGGGGTGTGTGTGTGCGTGTGCAGGAAGAGGAGGAAATGAAGAGCAGCACATGAATGTATGTGTGTACAGATTGTGAGACAGTGTGCACATGTGAAAATGATTGCAAGCAGGCCAGAGATGAAATTCCGATAGATTTGCTCGCATGAGTTCTGGGTCGCTGCTGATAATCAAAAGCAGTGCAATGGGTGGAGGGATGGGGGGGGGGGGTGAGAAGAAAGAAGACAGTCTGTGAAAGTTGAGAGAGACAGAAAGGGAGAGAGAGAGAGCGAGGGGAAGCGGAGAGCACATACATCAGTGGCTGTGACTAGCAGGTGCAGGGATGGCGGTGATGAGCAGACCCAGGGTGTGATCAAGAGAAAGATCCCACTGTTTAATCTTGAGGCTCTTCCCATCACCAAACTAGCAAGGCTTTGGGCCACTGTATGGCTTGTTTCTGTGATCAGGAGCAAACAGATTCATCTTTTCAGCTGCCTCGCCCCTCAGCCTCTGCGTGGGCTGCAAAGTTGATTACAGCTTAGAAAAAGGCCTTTGTCGTCACGCTGTTCAAGCCTCAGCAACTGGTTCGAATCGGCATGCAGCCGCTGCAATCGCAGCCACTTCTGCTGCTTCATGTGTGACATAAACGAACCACTTCAGTCTAATCAGGCCAGATCAAGCGCAGCCTTGTATGCCACCTTTGCACAATTAAACTAGCCTTTAAGTTTTTAGTTATAATGTGCCTGAGGTGTGCGATAAATCGAGATGGATCTACATTTCAATTTAATGTGCAGTGATACTCCACACGTTATCTCGATTTCAAATTTCAAATGCATCAGCTGGTTGAGGGGAAAGGATGAAAGGGGAGAGAGGAGGGGTAGAAGACAAAAGAAGGAGCGTGGAGGTGGAGACAGAAGAGAGAGACAATCGTAGTCAGTTATGTCAAACTTATTTTTTAGATTCATAGTAGCCGCAGCACTTACTTAACTGCTTTCATATTTTTTCATTGTTTCTTTTCGTTCAAATATATAATATGTAACATTGCTGCATTCCAATATCTAAAAACGTTAGAATAATGTTACATATTTTGTTGTAGTAGTGTACTTACACTAGCCAGAAATAAAAATCCACATTTAATTTTAAAGTAAAAGACTGTCTAACTTTGGTTTATTTTTAATTACATCACCCACTTTACGCCTCTTGCAAAATAGCCATTTCCTCGATTACTTACCACTTCCAAATGTCATAAAACTGGCCCTTTTCTTATTGTTTCAAATGAGAGAAAAGCTGAACCCACATTGTTTTTGAGTTGAAGAAGAATCTGAAGAATCAATACCACATTGTTCAGTAATGAACCTCACAATAAACATATTTAGTGGCTCATTTATCCACAAATATGTGTCGGATCCAGACGTTCCAGCGTATTGCAGCTGTAAGATGATTAAACATAATTGAATGGCTTGGAATAAATGCACTGAGATTAGAAATCCCTCGTGTCCCAGTTGGACACACTACTGAAAGTGGGTGAGAGTAACACAGATCCTAAGATCCTGTGGGACTGGTGAGCAGCTGCTGATGAACCAACCAGTTGTGGTGGCAGTAGACAAGGAGCAGAGGAGGTCGTATCAGTGATGCAGTACATCAATTTGGATATCCCAGCTGAAGAAAAGAAGGAGAATGAGGTAAAGAGGAGCTGGAGGAAAAATTGGAACATATGTGGAGGTGCATCATTGTCCCAATGGTAATAGGAGCAAGTATCCAAACTGGGATATGAGCTCCAACAGGTTTTAGGTAGAGCATCAGAAGTGTAGTGGCCCAAAACAGTGCAGTTTTAGGTAATCATTGACTATGATTATGAGACAAACCCATATGATCAATCTGCCGCCAAAATCTGGAAATTTTGGAATGCAGAAAGTGTTTTTTGAGACGTGGACTAAAGAAGTGGGTCAAATTGATCTTGATCACTCTGAAATATACTTTCAACCTCCCAGTATCCAATAAAACCTCTTGAGTCAGTTGGTGAAAGAGAAGATGAACCCAGACACAGACAGCAAACTGGGGTGAAGGAGAAGCAGAAATCTTTTTTCTTTGTGTTTTTTTTTTGTTAGGTTTGGTTTAATTCGATGAGACTGCAGCAACTTCAGTCAACTCAGCAGCTCCCAGGTTTTGGTTAGTTTGTAATGATGGGCACAACAAAAGTTCAATCCCACAAATGCTTTGGTTAAAACACATTCTTCATTCAAGTTCATTCATGTTTATCAAACATTTTTATCGGCCCCTAAGTTGTAAATTAATGAGTTCCATAACACCACAGTAAACAAAGTAGCCATATTAAGACAACTTTTCCAAAGAAAGGACCTTTTGGTCAAAATGACTTAATACTTATATACAGTATAAGGACAAGGTTAATGCACATCCAGCAAACCCGGACAACAACCAAATAAAACAGGAAATAAAAACAGAAAGGGCTGCAGAAAGTAGCAGAGAAACCTGTGAAAATGTGAACACCGCACATGGTTTCAATGTGGTGACAAGGATCTCCTTCTAAATACATGAACCAGTGCATTTTAAAATGGTGTTTGTGTCCTTGTTTCTGTGTTTGTATTTTATATGTAAAGTGGAACGTTTGTCTATTTGTATTTTTTCATTATCATAGTCACACTTTTGTATGCATCGAAAGAGTGGAATGCTGTTTTGGTTTAAAGTGCATGCATGAATGAAGCAGAATTATTCGACTGCTGAGCATCTCTGCCTGGTGCACATGTAGCAGAGCCACTGAGCCGACTGCAGGGTCACCAGCCAAGAACGACCCTTCACTGTTGATCCTTTAATCATTGTCGAGGTGGTGGAGCAGTGGTGCTGCCCCCTGTGGGTCTGTGCTTGATTGAAAATGTGTCCTTTTTTATTGGAGCCAAATGCCCCCCTTTTTTAAATTGGAGCCAGAGTTCCTTTTCATGTACCTCCTGTGTCTTGCTTTTAAATCCTCCCTCAGCTTGGAGCCTGTTGTTCCAAGAGATATCTGGGAAATATTTGGTAGAAACAAGTGTAGCCTCTGCAATCAAGAGCCAGAGGACAGAGGAACGTCTTCACTCTCCTTATGTGAACACAGTTGTGGACACATTCTCCATCCATGGTCAACGGTAATGATCAACTACACATATGTGGAGCAGAGGATGATGTCAGGCTAACGAGAGATTATTTGATCTCTTGGCCAAATTCCATTTCAGTGAATGAGGTCTCACATTGCACATATCTTTGGTGCATGCACTGAAATTGTCAATGTTAATTCATGCATTTGTGTCTCAGTTGATGTACAAAGGCCTTAAACCTGACCTCTGATCATATATATATTACAATTGCCTTTTTCTTATAGTGAAAGTACAATAAAGCTTTGTGATGGATGAATTAATCTTTACTCAGCAGATTTTTCTTCCTTTTTGAAATTAAGTCTGAATGTGACCCTGTAGATATTTAAGTTATTCCTGTGCTTTGCAGATTTTTTGTAAAAACACTGAACATCACACAACACCTGTGCATGAATGTGTCAAGTAGAAAACAAGTAAAGGCAAGTTGTTTTAAACATTAGAAATATGACATTTAAATTCTTTATTGTTTGCATAGGATTGTAGACATGTAAGACACCTTAAAATAATCATCAAGGTAATTTCACATGTAAGAACTTGCAATTTAATAGGGTATTTTTGTGTTTTATTGTAGTATGACTGTGATATTTTGGTGTGTAATTCATGAAGTTAAACACAGTATTAGTAAAATAATGATAAATCACAGTAATATGTTGTAAAACTACTGTGAAGTTACAGTAGCTGACACTTTACAGTAATATTCTAAAAATAAAGCTAAAATTGAAGTACACTGTCATTGACACAATAATTAATTGTAAAATAAAACACAATAATTTGACTTCTTTAAAGTAGGCAGTAATTTACTGTGCATGTAGTCAGATATTTTACGGTGTAGCTTTAATTAAGTTCATCCAGATGTGTAAGAATTCCACTTAATAGGCTGCACATGGAATGCAGTGGAAGTTACAGTAAAAGCTGTGTCAGATGATCACTATTAGCTAGGAGTGATTGCCATGGTAACTCAGGGATTGGGATGGATGACTGGAGGAATTACCATAAGAAACAGATACTGTGTAAACCTCTGGTTGGGGAAATATTTGGAGAGTGTTTCTTCACAAGGACACACAGAGTATTTCATGCAGAAAAGCACTTGCAGCCTCAGCAACTCAACTTGCTGCCGCCACAATTCTATTACGGTGTTAGGGTGAAGCCTCGCTCCCACCGACAGTCCTTC
This sequence comes from Brachirus orientalis, assembly GCA_016785285.1. Lineage (NCBI taxonomy): Eukaryota > Metazoa > Chordata > Actinopteri > Pleuronectiformes > Soleidae > Brachirus > Brachirus orientalis. The sequence continues at coordinate 413,846 of JAFBJR010000156.1, read as the reverse complement.
TTCATAAGAGAATCACTTATAACAAAATAGTTGCTGCTCTGTGAATGATTCTATCAGTAACTGCATGTAAACACAGAAAGGACGGGCTGAGGCAGTCGTTATGTTTCAAATCGAAGCTGCAGTGGGAAGGATGGCCGAGAAACAGTCAACGGTGGAGCTGATGTTTTTTGATTGCAGCTCTGTGTCCTCTCATCACATGAGCACAGGTGACACACGACATATACGCATTCAAACTGGCGTACCTTTTTAAAAGTTAATTTTTGGTCCATTGGTCAAACCAATGTATTTCATCAAAACACACAAAAGTATTTTTTAAATTAACAATAATTGCCCACACAACAAAGCTAAATATGGTAAAATTGTAACGTAAATAACTTTTCTAAGAAAGACTTCTTTCTTTTTTTACATACCCCGATATTAATTTTGGTATAGGTATAACTTTGTTTAACAATTATTGTACTCCTGAGGGAAGTTTGTCCATATGTGTACCTACAGAAACAGACATTTTCTTGTCTTACAGGCATAATTTTGACAGTGTATGATATAATTTGATGTAATACGTGGCAAATGACCAGATGAAATTAATTCTGCCAATACTGTCTTTGTAGTTTTTAGGGTTCCTTGCAGCATAAAGAGTTGTCGCTGGTGCTCGAGTTTGTGGTCATTCCACTGAAGAGACCTTTGTGCAGAGGTTCACAATGAATGCATGTGCAGTGTGCAAAGCCTATACAACTTCTGCTGTGTATAACATATAGTTTGTCTTTAAAAATCACTAAAAACATACTTTTTAAACAACTTTTCTCTCAGTCCTGAAAATATTTCAGACTCAGGCATTTTAGATTTTCTATTAAGTATTTATTTTAAATAACCCAATGCTGCAAAGGTGAGGAAGTGTTTTCTTCAGTGTATGCAAAACTGTTGGGAGGAAAAAAAGAGAACAGAATGGAATCAGGAAAGTGAAATGCCAGAGTCCTTTTGCTTGTTATGCTTGTGGTGTATGTGACGGATATAGATCCTGAAACTGTGGTGAATGAGGATTTTTATTGTCTATATTTGCTGTGAAACACACACGGCTCGTGCAAAGAAATAGTTGACAATTCTACTTTCAAAAAGTGCTGCATGGCTCAGGTACGTCCCTGAGCTAATTTTAGGGCAGCAGAGAAATCGCAGTGTAAATAGTCTTTCTCCCATATCTCTTTCTTTAATCATTAAAGTAAAAAAAGTACTTACTGTAAGAGATAACTTAAGGTTTGAATGTTAAATTTCTCTACTGGGTTTAAGCTCTTACTGTGTTTTTGTTTTCTGTTTTTTTACAGTCTTGAACTTTATCACAGTTTTTTCTGTAATATGTTGTATAAATTAGCCAGTTTATATAACATATTGCTTTTTTGATGAAAAGGTTTTATTTGATAACATGGTAACCACAAACCAGCTTTGCAGCCCCTTTAATCGAATCTGTGTGACTCTGGCGAAATGATATCCTTTGGATGTCAGCGCGACGATGAATGTGATACAGTTCAGCACTGATAATGATCTGACTTAGAGAACAAAAGAAGATGAAAAATGCATCCACTCGAGCTTTATTACCGGAAAATGCCATTTGCTCTTTGTCGAAAACACATGAATGAGAACAAGGAAAGGTCAATGAGAGAGCGAGGGAAAGAGTGAGGACAATTCCATACATGAAAGGAGGATTGCTTACATGCAAAATCTTATCATTAAGGAGACAAAACTGTGAGGGGGAAAACACACAGTAAGCAAAAGTGTGAAAGCAGTGAAGAAAACACAAGCTTGGGAGAATAGCTGATTTAGAAGAATACTATTCTCCTGAGTCAGAAGCATCAGTCAGTCCATTCTTGGACCACACTCACACTTTGACGCAGCGCCAGTGCAACATTAACAAGGACAACAAGGCTGAAAAGCATTCAAAAAGCGCCAGGTACTTGTTTTCAGATGTCCAGTTTATTTCATCTCTCCTGTCACATACTGTGAATCACCCACAGGGAAACCCCCATCAGCCCAATTCATGTATTCATCACAGTCATTTTTATTGAAAACAATCATTGTGATCAGGTGTTTGAACTGGATGACTAAGCTAAAATTAAATCAGCGATGCCAATAACCCGCCTCATGAGTTTAAGACTATAATTCAGGGTTTTTTGAAGAGCGTTTGTATGACATGCTGATGCATAATTCATGCTCAGTGTGTAATGTCACTATCACTGACGGTAAAAACAGTGGTTTTAGCCACCTAACAAAGTGTATGTATGCCTGCTTAAGTCTACAATGTCTTAATGTCTGGTCACCATGTTATCTTGCAATTGGACAGCCTACTCTGACTGGAAATGTTCTTATTCCCCTAGAGGAGGGTTTGGGTTAGGGTTAGGGTTATGGTTACTCTAACCCACCATGTACTTTGGTGTAGCTACACCAATAGAACATAGTTAAAATCATCATATTTAGCTTGCAGGGACAAGTCTATTTCTGTAACACAAAATAAAAGATTTTACATACCAAAATCAAAAAAATGGCATATTTATTTACTAATGGACCAAGCCATGGATCAGTCACATCTGTTAGCTATGATGTAAAATCATTGGTTTTGTGGGAAAGGTAGTTTTATAGTGATATTACTTAACCTGTCAGAGATTTATGTGTGTGCACATTTAATTTGGTGAGCCTTTTGTTAAGTGGCTAAATAACTGTTTTTTTTCTACTTGGCAACCATATTTTGATTTACTCCAAACTGGCTAATACAACCACTTTTCAAATACCTCATAGACTGTTAGCACAAGATTCTGAAATAGAGTCCACTTGAGCATTTTATCTGAAAACTGCACACTTTTTCAGGTGCATAGTCCAAAGATTCCTGTAGCAGCCTGTGTGCAATTCCACCAGTGGCCATTTATTGCATGTTCCCCCTTTTCACTCTGTGCTTTCTGTTCTTTTCTGTTCAAGGTAAAAAGAAAACAGCACGGCTCCATATGTTATGTCACTAGGTACCAGGCCTGTTGCAATTTTAGTAACCTGAGATATGATGAAATGTGTTCCATGAACAGAGACTTTTTAATTAACAGGAACCCGTTGGTGCGGTCTGCCAATCGGATTAAGGCGACATGTGGAGGTAAACCTGTTGTGTCCGATGGGGAGCAGACACTGGGTCATGTTAAGAACTCACCAGAGGGATTAAGCAAATGCCTCAGGAGAAGATGGAGGAAGTGGCTTATGGCAGGAAAACATCGCCCATTACTGCAACAACTGGTGAATGTCCTAAAACTGATGTTCACACTATGTATGTGTAAATACTGTGCATTTAGTGATACCCACAGCCTTTTCTTGACTGTCCTCAAATGACTCTGAGACTGTAACACCAACAGGCATCCAGCTTTGTCAGCCTCATTTCTTTCCTCACCAAAGAAAAAGTTTGAATTCCATTTTCCCTCCTATTACAGGGGATTTAGATACTGGAGCAGGAAGACTTCCATGAGGATAAATAAAGAAGACATGAAAAGGAGTAGTGCCGATTTGGAAGTGTACACGGCACAGTCTTAAATATAACGTTCATTTGATTTTCAACTCCAAAACCACAGACTGTTGTGTGTGTATATATATATATATATATATATATGTGTGTGTGTATAACAATCTGTAATCCTTTTCTCTGGGAAGCAGCATTTGTTATGAAGCTTTGAACTGACAGGCCAATTAAATGTGTTTGCTATTCTTTACAGATATCTCTGATGCAGAGTGCAGTCTCCTGTGGTCTGATGACTGTGGTCTGGCAATCAACTAGGATGTCTTTGCGAGGAATCCCTTTTTTACTGAAATCACATCTTGTGTAGTGGCGGTGTAATGAGCAGGAAGGATGGTGCGAGGGAGGTTGTCGATCCATTTTTAAGCAAATTCGGGTGATGGATAATTTGTTAAGGCCATTAATAATTTATGGACACGTGTAATGAGGCTTCCTAGCTGAGAACAATAGTATAACTCGGTGTACTGGCTGTTTATTTTGGAACTGGCTGAGTGGTGGAGGTACACTTTTCACTCACTCACTTACTCACTCATTGTCTACCGCTTTATCCTGCACTGAGCGTCGCGGCGGGCGCTGCTGACTAACTCCAGCTGACATAGGGCGAGCACAATTGTCACTTTCTCTCTAAAAATCTTTTTCCTGCCAAAACTTGTAAATGCAAAACAAGTCATGTGATTGGGAAATGAAACACCTGGAGACTGCAGAGCTTCCTTTGAGGTAGACTGTCAGAGAGATGTGACTGTTATTAGCTTTTCACGATTGTATCCTGCATTTTTTATAATTTAGTTCCTAAATTCACTTGAGTTGAATTATTTTAAAAGGTCTGGAATGTAGGAATTAGTGGAATCAATCAGCAAAAACTGAATGTAATATTCATTATGCTGTGCTCCTTCGTGTATAAGCACCTGAAACTGAGGCTACGTTCAGATTATCAGCCACGTTTTTCAAATCTGATTCATTACACATCAGATTGGACATTCATGACTCTAAGTGTCGTTTTGCATGAATCATCAACAGCATATGACATCCTATTACTGCGATATGCAAAATGGCAGTTTCACCTCATCAGTGAAGAAATCCCTGCTTTTACTTTTACTTTTGCTCAACTGCAAATGTATAATATGTGTCATTTTGAGACAGTGTCATTGCTGCTTTGTATCTAAAGGGGATTATCATGAAACACTGTCCATGAACGCCCAACTTATTCTTTTTAAAAAAAGCTTCAAACCCCCAGAACAGACATTTTTCCATCTAATGGAAGTATGAGGAACAAATAGCAAGGTGCAACTAATTACTGTAGGAAAACAGCCAAAACATCTCGGTCTTTGTCTCTCTCTCTCTCTCTCTCTCACACACACACACAGACACACACTGGTTTCCATGACTTCAGAGGACATTGCTTTGACTTACATTCATTTCCTGGAGACTTACTCTAACCTTAACTATAATTACTAGTGTCCTAACCCTGACCCTAACCTTAACCTAACCCTAACTTCAGCCTAACTTTAAAACATGTCTTCACCTTAAATTTAATATAGTTAGTTATAGTTATAGTTATAGTTAATATATAGAGACTTGATTTTTGTCCCCATAATGAAGATGCATCCCCATAATGTGACTGTCTAACCAGATTTAGGTCCCCACAACATAAGGAATACCAGGTACACGCACACACACAGACACACACACCCTTTCCTTGCATTCACCCCCAACTCATTCTCTCATGAGATGTGACCGAAGGGAGCGTTTCTATATGTCAGCGTTGCAAGACGGATGGTCAACATCTGCCACAAAGTCTCGCTGGATGTATTACCTGAGACACCAAACGATAACCTCCACACACACACAGACACACCGAGACACACACAGAGACACACACACAGACACATAGGTCTGCCTGGCCTTAACTGGTCTGCCAAGACCTGACCTTCTCATTACGACCATGATCACCCCCATGAGCACGAGTGGCATCTGGTGAGGTGATGTGCATACTGTATGTGTGTGTGTGTGACCTGTGTGAGTTCAGCACCGTGTGTTGTTGCTTCCCTGCACACCAGTGTTAGCTTGCCTGTTTGCATGACTGTTCTTCCATGTGTCCCCGTGCCTGTGTGTATTGTTGGCATAAAGAGCAATGCCGCGAGGAGGCCGGGCAGCATCAGAAGAGCCGCTGTTCCCCCAGAGCTTGACCATCTGTCCGTTATTGGTTGTCATTAAGGTTTCTAATTCAAAGGTGTCTCGGGGATTAGCCAAACGAGGGCAGAAAATGTCATTACGCTGTTCCTTCCCACAGAGCTGCCGTGACCATATTTACATATTTATGCACCTTAATTGTCTTTGCCTCGCTGCCGTGACATTGAGGCAGACAAACTTTAGTGTGAGACATGGCACAGAAGTGAGAGAAAAAGAGTGTGGGGGCAGGGGATGGAGTGGAAGAGATATAGAGAGGAATTTACAGACTATTAAATAAAATTAAGCAATAAAGTGGATTCAGTGTAAATAAATAAATAAATAAATGAATGAATGGTTAGGACTAGAAGATAAAAAGAAGAAAAAAAAAATGGTTTATCCATAAGAGAAAAAGGAGAGAAAATATGTTTCTACAACTGTGTGTTGTTGTTTTGACGCCTGCATTACAAAATATCAGGCTCATTTATTTCAAAGTAAAACTGACAATTGCATTGTTTTTGGTGCAACATTAAATTAAGTTCCCTGTGCTCGTTTTGGAGAAACAAACACTAAGTAAAAGAAAGCACTTTATACCCTAGTCCTTTGATATGAGAGCCAGTGTCTGAGCTAAACACCACTATTCTACATTCCCCATATACAGTTCTCAATAGCTTTTCAGAAATAAGGCTGGAGAAAAGGGGCGTTTCAACAGGGTAAGAAAAGCAAACTACAGCACAGGGGCCTCCAGCAAAAAAAGGGCAGTAGTAAGAATTTTATAATTGAATTTGATGAGTGGGTTGTAGAGGAAAGCTTAACTAATGAGTTGCAATTCCACTGTCAAAACCTTGCAAATCTCATTCCCCACACACCAAAGTCCATAAAGAAATTCTGCCATTTTACATAATGGACCGCGAGAGCTGTTGATCCGCTGCTGCCTCTATCACTAAGTTCAAATGTGTTATGTTACTACTTTGTTGTTTGATATGCTTTCTTTGTATTTACCCAAGTGACACAAGCTTAACATTCGAGGCAGCAGTAGGCCTCTCCTGCTCCTGAGTCCCTGCGAGCTAAAAACACAGATTTATTCTTTGAAAACCTCACTGTCCGGTTGGAAAATGCATGCCTCCCTGCAAGACAGCAGGTAGACATGCATACAAAGATAAAGTGGCAAACATATATTACTGTACCTGTGATATAAAAGACTTAAGAAAATGTAGATTTTACTGGGTCCACACAGGCAGCCACATTCTCAAGTCTCAGTTCACAAAACCTGAACTACTTATGTTTCAACACTCAAAGCAGCGTCCGGCTAAACTGTTATAAAATCACCTGCAGATATTATCGGCTGCTGTTGTCAGTCTGTTGACGCAGTGATTATTTCTGGTTTTTCACATTTTAGTCCGTGGAAAAAAAGCATCTATAGCTGAAAACCACACCATAAAATGAAGTAGCTTCCACACTGCAACAGCTTACAGCGTTGTTTCTCACCTTCTGCCTCTGCTCCTCCCTCACTAGAAGTCTCAGTTTTTCTCTGTTTCCAAGCGACTTCAATGTTCCGTGTTCAAATCCACCTCAGAACCTGACTATAGATCCACAGCAAGTCTTTTTCAGCACTTTAGTTTTTGTTGTTTTGTTTGCTCCCTCCAGTTCTGCTCCGTGGTTTGGACTGACTGCAGCCTCTTGTCCGCCTCATGTTTACCCGGATCAGCTCTCACGTACACCTGGATCCCTGGACTCACTCTGCCTGGTTCACCCCTGACAACTTACAACAAACTCTAACCTCCTGGTCCAGGTTCAACCCCTGGTCTTCTCGAACCAGGAGACTCTGCTGTGTAATTATTGATCACACATTACGCAAGCAAATCCCTGAATAGTCTATTTGTTTTGAAATTGGTGTTCAGGTTAGTTAGGCCATGTGTAACAAGGCCGAACTAACTTTACCCCCAGGTGCTTTAAAAAAGTCAAGTGCACAAGCCAATGGAGGCTACAGGTAGGAATAAGCATGTTTATTTTGTACTTACTTTTTTAAATCAGATTATAGGAGGAACCTGAAGAGTCAGCACGGGATACAAGAGCCACATCTATTCCATCAAATTATCCTGCCATGTAGTCGCAGTAGACAGTATTTCTGTGGAGAAGGATGAAAATATTTCTCAAGGAGTGCATATCATAATAATGATTGTAATAATCATTTCTGCATTTTGATATTTAACTGAGTTAAAATTAATATTAAAGGCTTCAAGCTTTTTTAGCTAAGTAGCCGCATCTATTACATATACCTTTTATTTTTCTGTGCTTAAAAAACCAGCCAGAACCATAATGATTTAAATTAAAGAGGAGCACTGTGAATATTTTATCACCAACTTTTCCTGTAAAGTTAATCCTGTCTGAATTGGGTCTTTACTCTCGTTCAAATTTATTTTCATTTTTCCTCCTTCCTTTTAATTCATGTATACAAATCATACTCGATATATTCAAAAACACTGAGTGCATATTATAAAAACAGAAAGAGACATATGGAACATGACATGACATATGGAGCAACATAATATACACAGTTCAACAAGGATGCATTTTAAATCATAAAGGCCCATAAAGGCCCATAACAATACATTAATTATAATTCCCTCACTAATCACAGAATCTTCTGTTAAGTAGTAGCTTTTGGGCAGAAGTACTATCAATCAAGTCAGTACATATGCTTGAAAAAGAAAAAAAACACACATGTAAAGGCTTGCAACTCATTGTGGAATATGTTTTTTTTGCTTTTTAATGAACACTGATATTAAAGGTGGCTTTGGACAGTTCATTTTTCATTTCTCCTTCTGTGGGCCCTTCAGTTCTTTATGGACTGCTGCCTTGATTGGGGGTGGGAGTAAAGAGAGCAGAGCAGGTGCTCCATCACGTTCTATTTCTGGTGTAATTAGGGAAGAAATGATTTCGGTGCTTCTTACAGGAGATCCACTGTAGCAGAATCATGCCTGTAATGTGATGACACCCACATGAAGCAGTTTAACACTTTCACTTCACCACACGGGAGTTTTTGCACATGCTACCCTGTTTTACTCAACAAAAGCTAATTTTAATTGATAATGCTGAAACAACAATGGGAAGAAGTGGGGTGTTTTTGCACTTCATCCATGCCTGGAGTAGAAATCTGCTACTACTGTATCTCTGTTTTTTTTTTTTGTTGTTGTTGTTTTGCTGCTGTGTGCCGTTGCATCTCGCTGTTAGATTAGTATGAGATGCAAGAGCCTGCACGCTGCTCCACCGACCTGAATTAATGCAACTCTGCCATGTACTTACACCTCCTGATCAGATTTAATAAAATATTAGCTTGACGAAGACCCAACCAATTGAAGAAAATGTAGAAGGGGCATTAAGTCAGTACGGCCACTTAGAATGAATGGAAAACTAGCCTGTAGTCGGCTCCATTAATCAGAGATAATGAAACACTGTGCATGTACAGACCCAGATCAGACTGCTTTAGCTACTTTAATTCATGTTGTGTGAGTCCTTACACTTGTAATTTTGGATGTTCACGCTGATAAATAAGGCAACATGCAGTGAACTATAAGTAGCCAAGTGTAATGGTGCAGCTGTAAGCTGTAATACCTCAAGAATCCTGTGTCTTGTTGGACTGAAAGAGCAGTGGTTTTAGTGGCCATATATGCTGTGGAGTCAAACGCAGGACTTGACACTGTAAAAGTGACATTCAAAAAAGTCCATGCATCTATCCAGAGCTGTGGGACATCTGCAGCCAAAACCCAGCTCACGCTTACATTAACACTTTTATTCAATGTTCAGTCTCCACATAAGCTAACTATGGACTGTGGAAATATGGGGAAGTTTCAGCAGAGAGCCACTTTTCCAATGAAACTAACTAAAAGCAAACTAGCAACTTGCTCTTGTTGCGATTCACCATATATTGTGATTTGCGTCAACATAGTTGGGATTTTTAAAAAGTTAGTTCCAAAATACAGAAAGTTTGGGAAAAAAATGCACTAAGCTATGACACACTCTTTATATAAGCACCAGCTCTGACTGGTGCAAGGACAATAAAGTAGGGAGGAAACTCGATAGAAAAGCCTAAAATGTACAAAGTTGAATGTCCTAACGTCAATTAACATTAACAAAAGTAAACAAATGGCAAAACTACATACAAAAAAATCAACCAGGAAAGAAGATGCAGTAAAATGAAATGGTAGCTTCAGTTGTGACAACTTGGCAGAAAAATAACCATTCTGGCAAAAGCAACCCTTTTCCATCAGTGTTGAAAATACTGATTGCTGCAAAAATGTGCTCCTTTTGTTAATTCGCTTATTCTAACTGGATAACGGGTTTGGCTTTATGGTCCATTACATGGTCCCTTCATTATGATCAGGCAAAATGACACACTACAATACATATATATCTAATCAAAACCCATCAGCTACTGTTACATAAAATCAAGTCAATTTTTTAAAAAAAGAACTTAGTGCTTTAATACTATTTTGCTTTGATACTATTTTCAGTATATTGCTTAATCCAATATATCACCATAGTGACATTGGCTTCAATTATTCTATTTTTGGCAGTAGTTTTATATTGGGTATAGTTAAAACTGTTGTCAGCGATGCCATCTCTTGGCTAATTATATAAATAATTTGGCTCTTTCTTTGATGCTGCTTGTATGTTTCACCTCTCATGTCAGATTTGCAGGACACGTCATTGTGATGACCAATCAGCCATGACATCACTGACATCATGAAGTTGTCTCAGACAAAATTATAGGTATGGTATGTGGTTATCTGTAGCTCTATGACAGGAGTGTCATACTCAAATGACCCGGGGGTGGGGGTCGGGGGTCTTGCACAAAAAAAGATCTCACAGCACCTGACAGTACATGCAATAGACGCAGTGTTTTCTACTTTTCCACCATAGGAACACTTTCATTTACTTGGGTAAATAAAAAAACTTTGTTGCATTTTTAACGAAAATACCTGGGTAAATATTAAATTTAGTACCTACTCATGACTAGAGACTTTTCAGATTACCAGGAACTTTGGAGGAGCGGGGCTGTGGGGAACACATCTTGCAGCGAGTATTCAGATGCTCTAGAGACTCTTTTTCAAAAAAATGACTAATGACAAATCTAGCGTCTTTTTCTTGTGTTATCTGAGACGTGAAAGCATGTATCGTTCTAAAGGTCTTTACACACCAGACGGAATGAATGAGTGCATGATTCCGATGCAATGCAGCCTCTCATGAACATCAAGCTTGATGAGAAGAAACTAATAAAGGACCGCCTCTTTGTGGACTTCTGGCTCCTGAATAGATAAAGTGTTGTGGGATTCTAGAAAGGTTTTACCTTGATTTACTGTCAGAGATCTAAGGCCCGTGTCACTGAGCGAACACTGTACATCAGTGATAGCGTTACAAATACAGAGCTATTTAACGCATACTTCATTGACAGCAGCTTTAAAATGACACGTTCTGTTTTGAGTCATAAGTAAGGGTGATATTATAATGAATAAGGTCGGGACATAATTTCCTAACAACGACACATCTTTTTCATGACATTCTGTTTTTCCTGTTCATCCTACAAAAGTGTCTCTTATATAACTGTACCTCCCTCTTTAATCTGCATTTTAATTAATCTTGTAGCATTCAGTCTCAGGATTAATTGTAATCGAAAGCAGCCATTAAGGGAGTCGTACACGAGTATGAATTCCCATATGGAAAAAAGTCATGATTATCTTCCTACTGTGATTAATGCATCAAGCATTTAACATCACAGCACATAGCAAAAAAAAAAGAGCAGTTAATGAAATGCTGAGGTACTGAGTGGGTGTTGTACTGTGTAAACCCCAAGACAAAGGAGGTACATATCCCATGGATTTCAGAGAACTGCTGTCTTCCACTTGCTCCTCTCACATCACAGTCGTCCTCTGCGTAAGATGTTTCTGCTCTAATCCTCCATTTGTTTCAAGAAGGAGGGGGAAGGAATGGAGGTGTGACAAGAGCAGGAGTGTTCATCTCACTCTGAACATCCTGATGAAGACACATAAAAATGAGGGCTTGGCTTTCACTGTTGAGAGTCTTCTGGTAGAGAACTGCCGCCAATAAAATCCTTCCCTACGGCGGACAGTGATGATGGTTTGGTACGGCATGTCCATAAAATGAGGTGAGGGATGTACTGAAGAATTTAGATGTGTACTTTTTAGTTTTGCAGGCCTTCCTTCTTCAGATAACAGAAGATAACAGAAGATGGTGTAGAGAAAAACACTGCTGATACAAGCTTGTTGAACAAAGAGTATTAGTTCACACTCGGCTATAGCATGAGAGAGATAATAACAAATGACCCGTGGACCAGGTAATTCTACAGTATGTACAAGAGGCAGCAAACAACTTCTTCATTTAGGATTTGGGTTAATTTGGGAAATATCTCATGTCTCTCCATTTTAAATAGTTAATTCTGAAAGGCTATTGTTTACCCTTCCTCTCTTCCTCAACAAGAATTGGTACACCCTACATCTCCAGAGGGGTAGGGTGGTAGAGTGGTGGGGGCAAAGGGTGAAATAGGATTGAGCCACAGATGAGGTGGTTTTCTGCTCAAAGACAGTATGATGAGCATTGTAGGAGAATATCTGGGTAGCACCGAGGAGTTTCACCTGCTGCTTTCTCACATCAGACACTGACCACAGATTACACTAGAGAGCCAGGAGGAGAATTGTCTTAGTTCACTGTATGTCTGAAAGTAGTATGTTTCTGCAGAAAAGGCCTTGCTTGGATGCATGCACAGTCTTATTGTTTGCCTCTCTTTCAGCCGTGAATATTTTGAAAGTTGCAAAATTTCTATCTACAGTACCTTTTCTGCTTATCTGATCCCGTTTATGCACTTCCCAGCATCCCACAGATACTGTATCTGCAACCCTCTACAGCTGCAAACCTTTGGGTGCATGCTGCATCCATTTATTTATTTCTCTGCCAATTGGGTCTTGGACTGCTCCTTTGATGCCAGATGTGATGCCCTTTCCTCTGAGTTTGTCTTTTGTAGGTCACCCATGGGTGGAGCTGGGGGAGGGCCATCTGGGGCAGACTGGCCATTTGAGATGCAAACCTGTAGTATCTCTCTTACCTCTCTGTGTCTCTCTTACTGGCAGGGTAAAAGTTAAAAAAAATACCATAATGCACAATAATGTTCAGGGGCAAAAATGACATGTGGGCCCTAAAGTTGAACTGAAGTAAGTTGGTGCCATTGGGGTTATTTAGGTGGTTTCCAACAGTCATTGCAGTCTCCTTTCCATCCATCCATCCATCCATCCATCCATCCATCCATCCATCCATCCATCCTCTGCAACTGTATCCTCCACATCAGGGTTGTGGGGGCAGCTGGAGCTAATTCCAGCTGATTTAGGACAAAAGGTAAAAATATAGAGATGCACCACCATTCACTCTTTTCACTTACACCCACAGTCAGTCAGAGAGTCCTAATTAAACTAATCCCTAATTTTGCATGTTTATAGACTATGGGAGGATGCTATGCAAAGAAGAACATGAAAATTCAACCCAGGATCCAAAGCGGGTAACCTTCTTGATGTGAGGCAACAATGCCAGCCACTGCATCACCGGGTGACCCTTCCTTTATATAATTCATCATAAAATATACCCTCATAAAATAATTTTTGCTGATATAAGCTGCAATCACCCGTTTTTTATTCTTACAATGGGATTCCAGCCATTTTGCTGCTTCTCAAACTCAAATCTATTAATAATAATTATCTTGTATCATTAAAAAGTCTTCTTTAAGCATTTAAATGCCCACTCGCTGTGTAAACATTTGTATTAGTGACATCTGACGGTGAGACTGAAGAGTACAACAAATAAAGGACTCTTTTCCTCACCCCTCCTTTACCAACACTGAGAGGGAACTATGGTGGTCTTCACCAACCAGAAATGATGTAAACACTCTCTCCACTTTCCCAAACGCTGATGTTTCCTCTTTCTTCTTTGTTGATTTCTGCATCAAGTTTATGTCAGGTTTCTTAGTCCTTTCAGACACCTTTAAATATGGAGGCGCAAAATGGCAGCCCACGTCAAGCAAGCCCCTTACAGTACCTTACAAACATATGAAAGTCTTATTCTAAGTGTAAAAATCACAAACAATTTTTTTGTTTTGAAGCAATTACACACCTATCATCCACATGGGTACAATACTGAATTTCTGCCAATAGGCCCCCTCTAAATCTTACATAACAGACCTTTAATTTGAGGGTATGTTGCTGGTTTGCTCACATAATTCAGAGAATAACACGATTGTTCCTCAGGTGCAGATTCCTAAATAAAATGCTGCCAAATCTTCTGGTGAGTATCTCACTCCAGCATGGCAGCTAGTGATGAATGCCTCATGTGGCTCTGCCTTAACCAAGTTCATACTGAAACACTCCCTGGAGCTTTACCATCAATCAAAGCCTCTCCCTTCAGCTGTCAAGCTATTTTTTTTTGTTGGCCCTCTCCTTCTACCATGTGCGGCTGTTCCACAACAATATCCGGCCCACCTCATTTGCTCCCATTACAGATGCGGCTCACGCTGTTACTTATTTCCCTCTCGACGCCCCTTGGCAGTATATTCAGCATGCACTTCGCTCTCCATCCTCCTTTCAAACACTTACTTATTCATCACAGACTGAAGGAAGCTGCTCAGTTGACAGACACCAGATTTTATTAGGAGAAGAAGGCAGAGAGACGGACATACACAAGTGTATGACTCTCTGCTCAGTAATGGGAGACGCTGTCAGTATTAATTTCATTTTGCTAGGAGTCAAAGCTGATTTGCGGACACATTTGGCTAAAGTGCTGCGAATGAATGGGAGAAAGGGAGGAAAGCATTTTCACTTTCATTAGCCAGCCTGTCCCTTTGGGCTCACACATGGAGTGACCCCCCACCTCCCCGACTCAGTCTCCTTTATCTTCCTTTCCCTCTCTCTCCTCCTGTATCCTACGTTTACCTTCTTCCTCTCCATCTTTCCCCCTCTTATCAATATACATCTCCCTTCAATCCACTCTTCCCATCTCCTCTCCTTGCTTCTCTCCTCATGTGCTGCTCACCATTGCACTCTTTTGCACTTCCCTCACCTCCCTGCCTTCCCTCTCCTCCTCCTCCTCCTCCTCTGCGGCTTTTAGCCAATCATTGCAAAGCGAGGCGTGGTTTCCTTACAGAAGGGTGGACAGAGCTTGTGGAGGAGAGGAGAGAGAGGAAAGACGGAAGAGGAGAGCGTTGGTGAAGAGGCACGCTTTCTTGAGTCACTTGGAAAAGCAACACCACAGTGAGTGGTGGCCGTGGCGCACAGAGATTGCAGCCACCAGGAGTAATTACCAGAAGAAAAGCAGAAAACTCGGCATACTGACCTAAAAGAAGGGAGGGTGCGCAGCTTGTGGATACCTGCGCGCCTTCACTCCGGCGGCAGGTGCACCACAGTTTCGGTCCGGGGAGGGAACTGAGAGAGGAACACATTACCTGGGATTATTTGTCCTGTGTCTCCGCCAATCTGAAAGCAAACTTTGCCGCAGCCTCTTGCTTTGACCAGAAAAAAGAGGGAGTTTTTTCCAAACGCGGATAACCCGGGACACCACATCTAATCAGAGAGCAGAATTCATCTGAACTGCAAACTTGTGTCACGCAAACCGGAGTCTTTTTTTCATTCTCGTCTCTCTCTCTCTCTGTTTATTTATTATTGTTTGATGTGCTGATAAACAGGATGAACAATGCCTGGATTATTACAGCCGCTGCCTCTGGGAAGAGGTGAGGAGTGAGGGAAGCCAGAGAGAAGGAGAGGAAGAGGAAGGTGGAGAAGAAGAAGAAGGAGAAGGAGGGAAGGTTGCCGTCCTCGACTTCGTTTGCTCCTTTTTCCCGCACGGGTTCTCCCTCCCTTATTCACTTTACTGGATACAGAGACACACGCATCCAGAGACGCACGGGAGGACCTGCGTTCACACCGTGGGTGAGTGTTGCGCGCGTGCGTGAACACACAAATACATAATAAATGGGAGACACATGAGATGTCGCCGCTGCGCGTTTTCGTGCCAGGTGCGTTTTTACGCACAGCGCACACGCCAATGAAGCCGTTTAGGGTGGCCAGTTGCAGTGTGCCATAGACCAAAGTCGTGACGCATGATCGATGAGCAAAGTGGGTGAGGAAGGAAGGAGTGAAGGAAAGCAGGGCGGTTGAGGAGGGTATTATAGCAGGTTTGAATTGAGAGGATCAGGTTCGTTTAGCTTTAGTTTCCACGCGGCCATCCTGGAATTTTGTCAATATTTGTGCAAATAAATAAAGAAATAAATTTTGTGCCCACTTAGATGCACAGCTGTACACACATCAGGGGTTCACACTTGGGTGTTAGATATTATCGCAGGATGTATGTGCGTGTTTCTTTTTTTTTTAAACATATGAATGCACGCGTGATTTAAACGTTTTAAACAAGTGAATGTGCTGTAGTGCAGATCACCAGTCAGAGCAAGTTGTGGAAATGTGTGTGTGAGGGAGAGATAATGTCTTATATGTGGTATATTTTAACTTTGCACTTGTTTCAGGTTGCGCGTGTGTGTCCTATTACATCCTTTTTAACATTAAAAGTGCTCCTTTCCTGTGTGTTTGTGTGTGTGTTCCTGCTCTTTCCTTCCCAGTGAATATCCTCCTTCCTTCCCTCCTCCCTGTCTCTGCCCCTCTCTCTCTCTCTCTCTCTCTCCCTCTGCATGTGTGATACTGTTGCTCCATCACTCACCCTGAAATGCCTGCTCTAAGCACTGTGCAATTTCTCTCGAATTCTCTGTAACCATGTAAGCACAACATTCACCTGCCAGCTACTTTTGTCGAGGCTGTACTGTACATGTGGCTGTAAGGAAATCCTTGGAGAAGAAGAGGCGCTGCTGCCTCACATTTACTGAACGCCCACTGATGCTGCCACACAGAGCTGAGAGGTGGGAAAAGAGGTCTTGCTGTCAAACAAATAATGGAGGAGAAAGAAGGGAAACATAAATTCTTTAGGCTGTAAAAATCTAAGCAACTGTGCCAGTTGAATAAAGACTGTACACATGCAGTGGGCATAGACTCCAGTAGACCTGATGGCTCAGTCCCTTGTTGTATACATTAACTGAGCATTTTATTAGCAACACCGGCTTATTCAATATGCAATTATCTAGTCAGCCAATCCTGTGTTAGCAGTGCAGTGCAGGGAATCCTGCAAAATCACAGGAGCTTCAGGGACTTTCAGTTAACATTCACATCAGTGTGGCCTGACCCTTGGTTGGTTTGAGTAATTTTGACACCGTCTGTTTTCATTCACAAGCAAGTTATTATTCCAATAATCCTCAGATAGTAAACAATATAAAAAGTCCAAGAGGGAATAATTCCAATACTATTGGTAACTTTATTTACACAGTTCATTTCATTACAAATAAGCCCAATGTGCTTGACATTTGAAGATTTATAAAAACAATAAAGCAAATAAAATGCAAACATGTATGAAACCTAAAGTCCACAAACAATCGATTCCAAATTAGCACAGGCTCAGCCACAGTCATCCATGTTGCAAACAAACACACACTGCACGTCAGCAAAGGTCTGGAACAGGAGGTAAGTTTTTAATTTTCTTTTATACTGTATGTGCAGACTGCATTGACGGATCTCAGGTCAGCAGGTGGCTTGTTAGAGAGGAAAGGACCACAATAACTAAACGCCTCCTCACCACACTTTGAACTGATTCTGGAGAGAGTTCGATGACCTGATGGCCCGACGGGTTTGTAGTCGGTGAGCAAGTCTGAAATGTATTGCAGGGTTAAACCTTTAAGTGCTTTGTGGACGACTGATAGGATTTTTCAAAGTGATTCTGTGCTGCACTTGTAAGGGTTTAGCGGGGACATGGGCCTGCCAGTTCTGCAGATGGAGACACTTGGTGGTGTAGAAAGGTCAGACTGGGTGAAGCTGACGGAGGAGCTACAGTAGCTCAGAGAACCGTTCTTTTACAACTGGAGCAGGAAAGCATCTCAGAGTGAACCACATGTTGTTAAAGCCTGAAGTGGACAGACGTCTGATTCCTCTCCCATCCAAGAACAGATATCTGATTCTGCAGTGGACAGTGGTGAGGTGAAAGTGTGTGTGTGTGTGTGTGAGACAGTGAGTTCAGTGACCTCCTCAGTCATCAGATGTCAAGCTAGTGCATGGAAAACGTTTGACATGTGGATGTGACTCTTATGTGATGCAGTCATGTCAACACAGAGTAGCTCTTTAACATACTGAGGATTATGGTGACAAATAATTGAGGGCAAGGAACAACTACGTATTGTGCTCACTTCCTGTCCCTTGCTCCTGTTAACATTCTCCTCCCTGTGTCACCTCAGAAATGCTTTTGGTGAGGGATGAGCCAGTTAGTCACTCAGTATGTCTATGCACCATTGAGTTGACAAATTGACAATATGCATGGAGCGTCACTTACAACTTCCACTAAGATATAAGCCAGTCCCTTTACTTTCGGTCAGTTGTCATTAAGGGAAAACTTGTCTTTTAGTAGTGAGCCCTGAGGGATTCAGAATGACTTGAAATGAAAAACGCTTTTAAATTAAAGTGTCATGAGAAGACAAAAGTGGAGCACTGCTGCATCTTTCTGAACTAAATTCTATAGTTTTTATGAATACTCTTGGTAATTTATGCAAACACTGACTGTAGAACATCTCTGCATATTTAGCTGACAGGAGGAGACCATACATATAATCAAATGGACTACTGTCCTTGTCCCACCATATAAGCATTAACATGGATTTATTGAATGAAGTGTCTCTGACTCCACTATGCTAGGGGGCGATATACACCCACATTCAGCTTGTAAGTATGCAGCATTGACCTATTGCATCACAGACCAAAACAACTGTAGCTGGCGACTGGTTAATGCCATATTCAGAGCCATTCCAGAATATTTTATTATTTAAGCTGACAGAGCATGACTCCTGTGTCCTGGCGTCTTCTGTTATTTCAGATTCAAAGCCCAAGAGTGAGAATTGTGGATCATGCAGAGTAATTTGACTCTCAAACCACATTATCTGGGGAACTCAATTTTTCCTGAAAAGGTTATGCAACAAGGTCCAGTCAGTGGAACTACTTTTTCTAACATAACATGTTTACATGTATTTTAAAAGTCTGGTTTCAGCAACACTAACAGTAACAAAATGTTTTGGTTTTTTTTTCGTTTTTTTTTTTTAACATCCTGTAAACTTACTGACTGACAAAGAGCCTAATCCTGTGTTTCCCAAAAAAGTGAGTTTTTAAAAATAGCAAACTATTAAGACCCAAATCACAATATAAACTGTGACAACTGTGTGCATAACATATGGGCACATTCTCAGCCACAACAAATAATATAATTTTAAAGTGGTGAATTGGTCAGTGAATTAAATGATTCATTTCATTTTATGCACATTGTTCAAAACATAAACACATACATTTTAACTAAATAGTTTGTAAAATTCTCCCTTGACTCCTCCATGTGTCCCGTCCCAGTCTTTATGAATCACTGGCTCCTGTGTCTTGCATCTGACTTTCAGAAAAAACTGGATATACTTTGTTAATTCAGCCTAGTCATCTGAACATAGCCCAGATCAATGACAGCTGTCGCAATGTGGAGCTACTTACCACATATTCAACCTGAAGTGTTTGACTGACAATAGCTTTAATGTGGTGTGGTGAATGTGCTTAATGGATATGCTTGTGAAATCCAGGTAACACTGAGAGTGTGTAAGTGACATGTTGTTTAACGGCGGGACGGATTGTACATCTGTGCTGATGCCACAGCTGGATTGAAAAGATGTATTGAACGTTTGAGTGAGTGGTGACTGATATCGATGAAGCGCAGAAGGAGTTTCCATTAGTGAGTCTGTTCAGGTTGGTAGGGGAGGGACAAATGACAAATGTGGTTGTTTTTCTACCTCAAGACTCTGAGGCTGTTTCACTTTGTGCTGTCCATGGAAATCTACTGCACACAAGAACAACGTTCTGTTGAAAGGTCTCCTCTTGTTTGTTGCTTTGATTGTAAATCTCCCACGTAGCACTGTGCTGCTGGGTTGACATTCTGCCTTTTTTTTTATTTTTAACCAGCTGTTCAGTTGGTCTTTGTGCCTTTTTATATGGAAGCAAATTGCATTAATTGTAGTGATTTTCAGGCATGAAGTGAAGTGTGGACATTTCCTGAAGTCTGAAGGGACTGCATGTGAGAATGTAGATGTCCACAAAAGTTGCTCCAGACGTTTTGTGGAACGTCTCCTGCCCATTGATGAGAAAGTAATGGCAAAGAATGGATAAAGGTACATGATAAATCCTATGTTGAATCTTCTGCTGGGGATGCACCTCCACGTGAGGAGATGGTTCATAAAAATGGATAACCATCAAAATACTAACTCAGATGCAATGAAGGCAGTGACATGAGTGTGAGAAAAATGTCCAATATTTTTGGAATACATCTGCTGCGGCATGAGACCACATGGATGGATGGATTCTGAGGTCTTTGTTACCTTGACTCTATTCAGAATCCTAAAATAGGTGATAAAAACAACAACAGCGGGTGGAATGAAACCAATGACTCACCAGTTTTTGTAGTTTTTCTGTGAGTGTAGAGAAATTTTGGTAAAGCGATGAAATAAGAGCAAAATGAAACCCCTTCTCATTTTGTTTCAGTGGACCCGGTGGAATCCATTTAAATGCCCCCGGTTGTCTCTGATATGTACTTTAAGAATGTGCAAAGGTAAAGTGCATGATTCCTCTGTATGGAAATTGGTTTATGTGTTTATAGTCTCCCACAGCAGTAATAGACGGGCCTCAACAGACACATTTTATAGCTTAAAACTCCAAATCCAATCTTGTGAAGATTTCTCTGCACCCTCTAGTATAATTTTGTAAATATTTTAGTATCTTATTTCAGTGCTTTTTTTTTTTAGCATCCCCCTTTAAAAATATTTTCATATCAAGGTGGTGTTTGAATTTTGTTTTCTCTAAAAACGAGAACAGGTAAGTTAGGTGGATTATGGTTTTAAAAATGTTCCACATTCACTCACAGGAAAGTGAGACAGTCTCTACTCATCCATTGTAGTCCCGTAGGAAATAACATCTATTTGACTTCTCTTATTAGCTCCTTTTTCTCCCTCTTATTTTCCATCTCTTCCGTTGTCACCCAAGGTCGCGTTTACTTCCGATTGTCTCTGTCTGTCTCTGACCTTTGCTCCATTTCATAAGCAATCGAAAAATCTGAGCCGGATTTAACTGTCGATGTCACCGTGAGTCTCTCTGCAGAAGAGTGCATCAGCTAAATGTGTGTATATTAATGTAAATGCATGCACTCAGTGTGTTTGCACACAACACACAGCTGTGTCCTTCAAACTGCAAGGACAAGGAAGGGGGAGATATTAAAAATGCTGCCTTTTCAAAGATTGATACATAATAGCAGGCTTTTAGATTTGCTTCCAGTCTCTCAAAAGTGCACTGTGTCCTTTTAAGACGAGATACACAAGGTTTTATGGGCATGTAAGGAAATCAAAAAACATGCAGAATGAAGTAAAAGATGCATCTATCTATTGTTATTTTTTACTGTAAGTTTTTAGTCCCTGCTCCACTTCTTTTTTTCCATTTGGACTTTGAGTGGTTTGGGTTGATAAGGAATGGTAGAATAATTGGTCTGTTAATCAGTTTGTCTAAAAACGTGTTGACAGTCTAATTGATAAAGATATTTTGGGACATTTGAGAAATAAACATGTTAGTTTTTCAGCCAAGACCTACAGGAGACGATTGACAGCTCTCGGCTTATAAAGTTCTGGCACTACACAGCTCGACTCGGTTTGGTTACCAGACGCGTCCTTTTCCGTTACTATAGAACACGTGTGGGCAGTGTCGTCACAGCGCGGCCGCACAAAACTGCTGTGACGTTGTTGCTGGGTTGTTGTTTTATATGCGACACCAAAGTGAAAAGCAAAGCAGTTCTTTTCAGTGTACTGAATCATTAGAATTGGTTCATTGAACAGAGGGATAGATAGCTTTAATGTCATTGTAAGAAGAGCATACAATGAAATTGTCAGCAACTCTGTTGGATCATAAAATAAAGGAAAAGTATAAACATAAAAGGGAATACAAATATTAGTATAAAAGTGCATACGCAGAGATGCTCGTAAATATATGTACAATAAATACAGCTAAAAAGATTAGTTCAGTACTTCCTGCATGACCCACTGAACTGAAATACGGCTGAACGGGTTGTGATTGGGCTCACGATCCCCGTCTTTCAGCGGTGCTGTCGCTCAATACACCAGACAATGTTCTTGTTAAATGTTGGAGATTAACGCATGTTTTCAGACTTTTTAAGTCTTTTTCACCGATCTACAGTTGGGCATTGTTCGCTTTGATTCCTGTGTCGCTGTGTCGATTCCTGTGAACTTTTTAGTTATTTTTAGTCAAGCTAGCTAGCATCAGGGTTAGACTATGCATGTCCTTCTTTATCTTTTCCCCGTGTGAACTACTCAAATACTCATATTTCATATTAGATAAAACTGCAACATTCCTGTAGTAAATCCATCATAGGGGTGATAATGTTAGATTTTGTTTTAGGCTGCTTCAGAGAGGGACAATGTGCAATTTTCACCTCAAAGCAACAATGTTTTATATTTATTTATATTTCATTGACCGGCATGCGTGATGTTTTATGTGTGGTGTGCACGAGCTGGTGAAAAATCATTAAGCAATGTTCTCAAGCCGCGGCAACAGTAAAGCGTTTGTGGTCTTGGAGTAATTGATTATTGATTCATGAATTTATAATGCCGTTGTATCTCTTTGCTGTGATATGATTTGGTGAGGATAGAGACAACGCTACGTGGGACCACAGTGCACTGTGTTATTGACTACTGCATCATCATTATGTGTAGGTATGTGACTGGCAAATAAACGGCACAAAATTGCAAATAATTTGGAGATGAATTTTGAAGCCCCCCTCTTTATTCAAATGATGTGGAGCATTAATAAGGGAATAAATTAGAAGGACCAGGAAAAAAGTTGTATTGCTGGAAGAAACAGTGGAGTCAGTATCTTGTCATTTTTATTGAATAAAAAAGAAAATAAATATAAAGAGTTTAGTCACTGAAGAAGACAGGAGAGCTTTCCTGGTTCAGGACTATGTC
Source organism: Brachirus orientalis (assembly GCA_016785285.1). Taxonomy (NCBI): domain Eukaryota; kingdom Metazoa; phylum Chordata; class Actinopteri; order Pleuronectiformes; family Soleidae; genus Brachirus; species Brachirus orientalis. Next base: position 390,963 of record JAFBJR010000156.1, on the reverse strand, counting down.
GCTCCTTCAGGATGGACTTTGGGATCCCTGTCAGACAGTTGGAAGTTTTGAAGAAGGTGCTGTTGGGAAACAGTCTCAGCTATGTACTTCTGAAAGATTTTGAATGTCCTCATTAATGTCCTAGTAGTGTTAGGGCTGTTGCCATGTAGCAAAACCACCCGGGTTCAGGACCCGGTCAGTCACATCAAGGGCATTTCTTCATGGAGTTTGCATGTTCTCCTCATGTGAGTGGGTTTTCTCCGGGTTCTCTTGCTTCCTTCCACAGTCCAAACGCATGCAAACTTTAACTGAACACTCTAATTTGCCCTTAGTTGTGAATGTGAGAGTGAATGTTGTGTCTGTCTCTCTATATTAACCTCTGGTGACCTGTCCAGGGTAAACCCCAGTTTTTGCCCTCTGTTGGCTTTGATTAGCTCCAGTGACCCACGTCCCTTATGTGGAAGATAAAGCGGTAGAAAATAGATGTATGGTTCTGATTTGTTAGATACTCATGAGAGCGAAACATTGAATGGAAAACAGCGATATTCCTGAGCAAAAGTCAGTTGCTGTGAAAGTCGCATTGGTTTGAAAAATGTGAATAATGTGCAAATAAATCGCATGGGGAAAAAAAAAATAATATATCTGTTGTGGAAAGACCTCAGAAGCTGCACAGATTTGATCTCTTGAACTGGAGGTGCAGTAATTTAAAGTGGCCAAGCCACTTTGATCGTGAGTCCCTACAACTTGACTTTCCAAACCATCAAGAAATATGGATTTAAATGACCAACAACACTAATCTGGTTCAATTACCAACAATATTAAGTTAACACAACTACTAAAATAGTCATTGCAACTTGAAAGGTAGATTGAAATCAGTAGATTACAATTGTTATCTTACAACTGCCTGTCTAATTAAGTGATTTTCGATGGGGCCTAAATTATTTTTAGAGTGTAAAGTGAGACAACTGTCGGACTCACTGTGGCTACGGGCCTCACTGGATGTGTGAGCAGTGCATGTGCTTTGTGGAAGCTAAACAACTTCGTTTCACAGGGACTTGGCTGTGATTTGCTACTTCTCGCGGCTGATTGAGCTACAGTTAATCTCTGATTCAAAAGTATGTGGACAAAGGTTTTGTATTTTAATTCTCTTTTCCTCTCTCGGTATTTCTTAACATCATTATGGTTTCCTTCCAACCATATTTATGTGAGTTTTAATTTTGTGGATGGAAATATGTATGTAGTTGCAAAACATACAATTAAAGCTAATGTAAACAAGTGATGATGGCGCCACCGCTCCTGTTATTACACACCATCAAATGCTGCATACATGCTGTGTTGAGTAAGTGCGTGGTGCCATTTGTTTTGCCTCTGCCATGTCAAGCAATAGCTCATTAGTTTTTCACAGATGGCTCAACACACTGCATAAACACAACAATGGACAGGCGCTTATAATGCAGTACACAGTTAATGAAAATGGACATTATGTCATCTTTATGCACATATATAATCAGTAATACACTTTTAAAACTTTTAAAAGGTTGGATGGAAACAGTGAAGGGTTTGAACATTGTCATATTCAAAGATTTATATTGTACTGTACTGTACACATGTATAGAACATACAGTACATACTTTCCATATTGTGAAGCTCATCTTCCAGCCAGAAAAAGCATATAAAAATCAGTCAGTGGGCCATATTTTTTAAATTATTACCATTATTTAGAATTCAAGTTTCAGATTTTGGTCTCTTTGGTGCAATAGCACATCAGACCAGATACTGTTGGTCTAAATTTGAATAGTTAACTAAGTCTAATATTTCTAAAAACTGTTTGTACTATGAAAAGACAGGCATCAAAATCCTCATCAGAATGGACTAAAGTTGGCATTCCTGCCTGATTACTGACCTTACTAATTAATCCACTATCACAAGCGGTTGCCACTTTTTTTTTTCCACACTGATAATATATTAATTTGAGCACCGACCCATCCCTATTTGTTGACAGAAAGGTAGAAATTACTTTAATTAGGTAGCCTTTTCCTTGTCCTCAGTTGTGGTAACCTATAGATTACTGCTGCCTGTAGACAGTATCGTGAGAGATCTAAGCTTTTTATCCAAGATTGAGCTTTTCTCTTGATCTTTCTCGTTTTTGTGCTAATCATTAGAAACTGTACCTCTGGGAGGAAAAGGAAGAAAAGAAGAAAAAAAAAAAAAAAAAGATGAAACAACAGCCCCTAACCACTGACACCATCGCTGCCGCCGTTGCTGCTGCCGCCGCTGCTGCTGCTGCTGCTGCTGCTGCTGCTGCCGCTCCATTCTGCAGCGCTGACATGCCTCTTGTGGCAAACCCTGGAGATGCTCGGCCTGGCTTCAGTGGCTTGTCTAAGGCAAAGCAGCAGTGTGTCAGAGTGTTGGGAGGGATGGAGGGATGGATGGATGGAGGGAGGGAGGGAGGGAGGGAGGGACATGAAAGGCAGTTAAACTCTCTCTTTCTCTCTCCTCTTTGGCCGCTTCTCCTTTTATCTTCACACATGAAAGTGCTCATCTCTTCTAAGAAGAAGGGACACGCATCCAACAGCAGCTTTAGGAGGAGAGGATGAGCCGAGTGAATTGTTTTTCGCATGTACTGTACATTAATGCTGAGCTGGCGCTCCAACATGGACTGTAGTGGCACTAAGCCATGCAAACTCCCTCTTACTCAGGAGACGCATGTGACAGACGTTTGTGTGTGTGTGTGTGTGTGGGAGGAGTATAGAGGTATTAACAGCAGATGGTAAAAAAAACCCCCAGCTTTCTGTATTATGTAATCCTATGTAAATATATTTTTTTAAGTATTTTCCAAATACTTTTATGTGCAAAAACAAAAAAAAAACGTCTTGTCTGATTAATAGGTTTGGGAAATTGTTTTTCACACCCTTGTATCAGGAAGGTCAAGCACAAAATGGTTTCAAAAAGAAAAAAAAACAACAACTTCTGCCTCTAAACTTAGAATTTTTTTTATAATAAAACTATTCAGTTTAATTATGCAAAAAGGGCATTTTTTAATTAACTCTGTTCGGTTTTGCATACATGCCTAAAATAACGATCTGACACCGTCTTAATTCAGATTTAAAAAATATTATTTTTCATTTTGTTGTCATATTAGAGTTTATTTTGAAATTGTCTTTAAATTACTCCATGAATAAGAAACAGTATTGACAGCCAAGAAACAATCAATTATCTGGTTTTCCTGAATGAAAAGCTACAGAAATCAGGATATGGATTATATTTTTAGTCATTTAAACAGCTGAACAGTTCATATGATAAATTTGGTTTTACTGTCGGATAATCTGAACTCTGAGATGTGTAGTGGAAGCTCAATATTCCAAATGGTTTTGCCTCACATATAGGCTTTAAAATTCTAGCATTGGTATTAGATTTGTATATCTAACATCAGATTAAATGTTGCTACATATAAACATAAATACTGAATGCATTTTTTTTCCCTCAATTTCCATTTTTCTTTTAAAAATCTGTCTCTGATTTAACTTCAGTTCAGTGTTTATTCCCTCAAGACCATGTTATTCTCTGACACTGACAAAGTTTTTGTTAGGTTTACTCAACTTGGTCACACCTCTGGTATTCCTGGTCAGAAATGACTACTTAATTCTCATCCTACATGATAGAAAACATTCTCAGAATTATACTCACCTGCACAGTGACCTTACAGTTTCTTTTTGCTTTTCTTTTTGTGTCTGCTGTGTAAATTTGGAGCAGGTGGCGCTCTTTTTACCCCATCCAGTCACTCTCATCATCCCTGACAAATAAACTCTTGTTGCTGCCAAACAGAAAATGCATTCAATTCTGTTGGCAAGCAAGGTTCTGCACAATAATCCAAAAGCGGCAACCTTCAATGACTGCATTACTCTTTTCCTTTGAATGAAAATGGCTGCACATTTGCATAGAAATGCATTGCATTTTTATTTAAATCCATGTAGAGGCGGCATATGTCAGTTGAAAACTTGTGGGCCAGGTCCCTGTCACGCACAGGAAGCAGGAACATCAAAGAACACTTAGTGTTCTCAGCAGGCAAAGCAGGCATGAATGAGTCTGGCGACTGCATGTGACTCTCTTCCTCTCACCTTCCCTTCCTTTCTTCCTTCGCCTTCCTCTCCTCCTCCTTCTGACAGTGATGGGGAAAGACATTTAGCGGTGAGAAATACAATGATTATAAGTTGCGGCATTGATCTTTGTATTGACCTATATCAACCTGAGTCATTGACTCTGACATCCAAACTCCTCTCATTGATTTGCTGTTTAAAGCGCTGTAACCACCAGCCACCCCCCAACACACACACTCACACAGCCAGAGAGGCAGACTCAAGCCGAAATGTACTTTACTAACCTGATTTATCATTCGGTGTAGGCCCCTAATAATCCCTTATTGACAGACTATGCTCTGGATTTGAATCCAGATGCTGTCTTAGTCAGACCTGGTCGTGGATTTTAACTAGTGCAGCCTGTATGACACCATACATCCAGGAGATGCAAATGTTGTACATTTGCTTTAATCAACATCCAGGTCTGAATGAGTCGGCATCACGAGGAACATCTGGGAGAATGCGATCATAGCCTTTCTGCTCGATCAGACTTGTCACCAGAGTCCCTGAGAAGAGTGTGCGTCACGGTGGTTAAAAAACGTGAGGAGCAGAGACGTGGAATCTCAGGAAGGAAGTGGCAGTGGCAGCACTTGGGCGGCTTTTATTGATTTTATGTAGCTGACACAAGCCAACAGGTGAAAAGAGGAGGCCAAGAAGTACACACACAGAATTAGACATTTGACGAGTAAGGACATTAAGCCCTTGTAAGATGCTGCGCACTGGGATTTAACTTTGCAAAGCTATGGAACATCCTGTTCTCTTGAAACTCAGTTTTTGTTTTCAAGCAACTAATTGAGGTGAAAATCGCAGGTTAACATGATCATGTGACCATCAGAGTACAGTATTGCAATACAATCACACGATATGATACATCACGGTATCTGTTCATCTGAAGGGTACCAAATGCCCCTAAAAATTGAAAAGTGCAGGGTTGGTTCACTTTGGTTCACTGATGTCAGCCATTGTCCCACTGCTTACTTCTAATTGGCAAGAAAAATGTTTCTAATCAAATCTTATTGACTGCTATATTTATTAAAAATAAAATATTAATATCGGGTGTCAGTGTATCGACAATCCTATCTCTCAAGGCAGGATGACAGTGTTTTGAGTGGCCATCAATATTTTGTCCCACCCATAATTATTAATAACTGGGGTTGCCCATAAACTGTATATAAAGTAAATGTAGTCTCAAGGCGAAACAAACCCCCATTTTGAAGCCTCAGAGTTTTGACTGACATGACATGACATGACATACCTGCAACCAAACTCCTGTTGGAAAAGCTGTCAGTCACACTGGTGTCTACTCGTTTGTGCATTAATTCATCTATTTCCTTCTAATTGGGAACAAAAATAACATGGCCTCATGTGCCATTTATTCTTCAGGAGAATGTTTAATGATCACTTTATAAATCAAGTGAGAAGGACGCTCAGTTTTCCCATAGACTCTCATTCAAATTAAATTATTTTTACTATTACCATAATCTCCACTATGTACTTAATATACTGAATAATGAAAGACTTAATTTCCCATGTGTCATGGACACCTCTGAATGTCTTGTCAGGATGGAGTTTTGTCATTGGCCTTTTATTTTGGCACCGTCATGCAGCCACACTTTCCTTGTCGCGTTCCAACATTCAACTCATAAAATTTTAACGATTTAAATATCATATCTTCTTTAAAAGCCTCAGTTTTATTGACATTGAAGTGAATATTTGCTATATGTTTATCAGCCACTGTTTTCTTTTCAGAGACAATTGTGACACTTAATTCAGTGAAATGAAAGAAAAATAATTCTCAACTAACTGTGCCTAAGAATGCTAATATATCTGAAGAGGGATTTTGTCTCCTGTTTATTTGGCTTGGTTTTAGTTGAAACTCTTGAAATCATCTTAGCTTTGCTTGCATGCCTGATTGCATATTTAATTCATGAGGAGACTTTCCAAAATGTGAGCACCCACTCTTGCCCTCGCGTTTTGGCTGACTAACCCAGTGCGAGCCTTTGAACCCAAAATGCTCGTGTGAATCTGACTTCGCTTCTGACAATACCAAAGACCGACACGTGGATTTTCACTCCAGGGGGAAGAATGACTGTGAAATCAATGCTCTCTCTCTGCGTGTGCTATATTTATGTGGTTAGAGAAGTAAGAGCGCTTTCGATTTCAATCAATATCTATAAATAATAAAGCAGTTCATGGATGAAATACAGGCTGATACTTGAGAGGTGATGAGTTCTGAATCGGAGCAGCTGCAGAACAAGAGCAGCATAGGCTTAAAGTCAGAACTGTGAATATTCACTGATCATACAGTATCCCTTGTACTAACTATAAGTGTAGAATATATTGACTACAACAAGTTTGTGTGGGCAGTGTCATGTTTTGCAGTTGCTTCAGTTGGTCAGAGTTGGGTTCAGTAGTGAATTGTGCACAGGAAACGAGATCAGCTGACTACCTAAAAATACTGAATGACCAGGTTTTTCCTGCAGATGCCTGGATTTATCCACATTTTCTCCTCAGAGTCCAGCCCTTTCAATTTTTGCTTTGTCCTACAAGCTCGGGCTGCACACACACACAGCAGCCGTCCTCCATTTCTGGCACAATGTGTGCACATTGAAGGATTCTTAGAGCATTTTGTTCAAGCAAATGAGGCAAAATGTGTAAACGCTGACATAATTAACATTTCTAAGGTGACTAAGGTTTCTATTCCAGCACCTTCATTTTAGTCTAATATTTATTAAGAATTGCATTTTTCATGCTGACAACATCTTTGAAATCTTTTCCAGTATTTAATGTAAAAAAAACATGTAACTGTACAGAAGAGTAGAACTGCCTTTTCTTGTAATAATGACATAGTTTCTCATTATAATGAGGAGAGTTTCTCAATGTGTGAGGTTTTTTGTTAAATTTTGCCGGTAAATATTGGGGTCTTACCTTAAACTCGGTTTTATTGATTGATTATTGTTGGATGTTTACATCAGGGAGGGATGAGTCCGAAGTTGGACAGTCTCAAATAGTTTTTTCTCCCCAGTTGCAATATTCACTTCTGAAAAAGAAAACCGTAAAAGCCGATACGGTCTGAAAAACCCTTAATATCACATAATGTCATGTGACCAGAATTTGATTAACATGAGCTATATGGTCTTTTGGGATGGAAGGGGGAAAAAAAGCAAAACAGATGAGCATAATTTTGTTTAAATGCTCTGTTTCACTGATATCATTCTCAGTATCTGGTATGAAAAGGTGACATTGAATCATTCCTAAGTTTGTTAAAGTAAATACACATTTTTGTCTTTGAATTGTTTTTTTTTTTTTTTTCTTACATGAGAAATTGCAACATTGTTTTATGTTCATCTGAATATAATACAAAGTTCATCATGGCAGTTTGTGTTTCATGCTAAGCAGGACAGCTTTGTTTTGCACTTGAAGTCATTCCAAGTTTGACGCGTCACTTTCAGCCTGGCGTCTTCACTGATCCCGCAGTCAGCCGTGACGTGCCAACTCTGCTGAGCAGCTCTAACGGGATTGGACCTTTGCCTCAACAGTGACGCACTAAACCAGTCAAGGTCACTAACAGCATCACATAAGAGAAGACATCAGCTCCTAATGAAGTCATACATCACATTTAGCATACGGTTCAATTTAAAGCTTTATCGAGATAATTGAGATTATATTATCCCAGCACATCCATTATCTCAGCTCCAAGAGTCGCCCATTTGATTAAAAGCAGTGAGTGGATTTGCTGTTGTTCGCTGGGACAGATCCAAACATGAAAGGAGGTGTAGTCACTGGTGGTGCAGGGGATGAAGCTGACTGAGACTGTTGGCATTTTTGTGTAAATACATTTGTAGTTACGCACTTGATTATGTATCTAAGCACATGCAGCACACAGTAAATACTATGTTTTAATGGATGTGTACATCCATGGGAAATGGCCAGTGTGTGTTTACCTGCTGTGTGCATGTGTGTATGGGGTTGTCTATGGACAAATCGAGTGTGCAAATGGAAGGAAAGGTCACGCTTCCCTGTAATGCAGCTGATCTCTACTGATGGATCATGTGACTCAGTTTTCTTTAGAGGAACATGTATTTTTCTTTTAGAGTGTCTTTATAATGCAAGATATTTTTCATTCATGATCCCGTGGGTATTTCTGGAGGGAAAAAATAAAGCAAAACATCATTAAACTACATTATATAGTATTTGTCTAGTGAGAGCAGATGGGGGGGGGGGGTTGAATGGCTAAAAGCCTGCTGCCAACTAGTGGTTGGAGGCATAGGTACAACACAGAACTCCTGTTAAAAAAGAACATTTCAATATAAAATCAAGAATTGATACAATATCATAATATGTTAGTGTATCAATCATTTTCTCACACACCTAATATCTATGCTGGTTAGAACACCTTAGGTTGACCTTCAACGTCTTTCTCTTACCAACATGATGGGGGGGGGGGGGGTGAATGGCTAAAAGCCTGCTGCCAACTAGTGGTTGGAGGCATAGGTACAACACAGAACTCCTGATAAAAAAGAACATTTCAATATAACATCAAGAATTGATACAATATCATAATATGTTAGTGTATCAATCATTTTCTCACACACCTAATATCTATGCTGGTTAGAACACCTTAGGTTGACCTTCAACGTCTTTCTCTTACCAACATGATGGTCCTGACATTGGGTTATGCAATTCATATCCTTCTCATTTTAAATTAGAGTAGCAGGCCAGACTGTTTGATCTTCTCTCTCTGGGTGAGGTGACTGAGGAGGCGGCAGGAGCAGAGGTTTGTGCCTGGACCAGCTGCTCCCTCTGTTGGATCTTCAGACACTCTGCTTTCCTGGACACTCGCACACAGACATGCGTATCTTCTATGAAAAATGCTGCAAAATGACAAGTAATCTTAGTACCACAGATGTGCCTGGTTGTGTAAGTCTCCTTTTTTCCGTCTTTGTGATTGCACCGCGCACACACATTCAATAAATCTCATCTGGCCCTGCTCCACCAGGAGACCTGGTCTCTCAAAATCACAGTTTAATGGTCATCAGTGAAGCTACTGTAGCTTTGATATCAACATCAGATGAAGTGGAATTTCTTGATTGCTTTGGTCGAAGATGCCCTGCTCGCTAAGAAAATGATTTATTGGACACGCAGACGTCAATGGGGATCAGAGGAGATGGACGGGCTGCTGATTTGTGGTGAACGGGCTTGATGTGTGGGTTACTCGTACCCAATTATTGGCCTTTGCTCCTTTTTAATTGGCAGCTGGAAGAGAGAGAAAGAGGTGTGAAAAGGACTGAAAGGCCTCAGGTTAAGGGAACGTTCTGGCTGGAGCCCATTACTCAGGGAGGAGAAAGAAAAGGGTTACAGATATGGAAAAGAGACAGGGAAGGGTCAGCTGAGACAGCGGGCACTGATTACACTGCAGAGACTTTCATTTAAAGTAGATAGAGAACACTGCCTCTGCTGCCTCTCCTTCAAAAAGAAGATGACTGGGATGGAGTAGATGAAGTGCAAAGGTTTTCTTGCAGGAAGAGAATGAAACTTTAAAAAAAAAAAAAAAAAAAAGGTGAGGTATTGATATTTTACAAGAGAGAATATTTGCTTTTGAGATTGAGACTAATATCACATTAAACCATTTTGTGGACCAGAATGAGAAACTAAAGCCTGTGAATCAACCCCTCTGTTTTTTTTTTTTTTAATAACTTCCAGCCTGAAGTGCAGCACAAAAGAATTACAGCTTGTGAGATAATTGGAAAAACGTCAGCATGCAACTGCTCAGTTATTGGAGGAATACAAATTATTCATGCAGTGATGTCCGAATATTGGTACTGAAAGAAACGAGGCTGTAAAAGTAAAAAAAAAAGACATTTCAGCAAATGGTCAACATAACATGTAAAATAAATTTAAATATTCATACTGTAAATTCAGACCATAAAAAAAAACTTTATACACTCAGCGTTAGTTTGCTTACTTAAATTGACTTTCATTGGCTCTAAATTTTGTAACTGGAATATTATTTGAAAGAGAATCACTGCTTTGCAATTTGCATGTCTTTCACTTTTGAGATTTTCCTTTTCTGCGACCCGTTTTACAAAAATTAACATTCCAGGGCTCCAAAACACATTACAATATGTAGTGGTGGAAAATTCCCAATGCATGTGTTTTTGAAAATTGTCCTTTATGATTTGATTTGGGAGTTGCTGTGCAGTAGCGATTTCAACATGTTTATTTGTTTAGCTCTCACACCGGGCATCAGAAGTGGCTTTTGTGCAAGACATTGTTGGATCAACTTTTTTAAGACCTGATGGCTAAAATCCTTCATGTTGTTAAAGGTTATAGTCATAAGATTATAAAAAGAGAAGGTGAATAGATGTGATTCTAAAGATGGTGGCTGGAAATGTTTTAATCCCCTTGACTTTGGCAGCCAGCCTTAATGGAAAACACAAATACAACATGGGTTTATTGTTTTTAATCCCTGGCTGTAGCAGCAAAAATGAAATATTTTGATTTAAAGTGGTGGTAACGCAGCTGCAAGCTGCTATACTAGTTCCCATTACTCATAGAAGTACTGGGGTGATCCAGTGGAGACCAAAAGGCTGTGACCAGTTTCAGTCAAGATAATAGGTTTTGTGAGTTGTTATAAGACTTTATATGGACACAGTGTGTACATTTTCATATCAGGTCTAATCACTAGACAGTAGCTCAGGAAGAATCCAGGAAATTCATGTATAAAAATTATCTGGTGAAATGAAAATTGGGAGGAATATGACTTAAATTAATAAGCACAGAGTCTGAATACATATACCATAATACTATAGTACAATTTTTTCTTTTTTTGGTCTTATTACTTGCTCAGTATGTATATACATAAATCGTAGGGTTGGGATATGTATGCCTTTTTGTCTCACCATTGTCATTATTCCATGGCTTCATGTGGCGTCGCCTTCATGGAAATGATTGTAACGATAAGGCAAATTATTGGCCACAAAAGTTGACAGCAGGATAATAGAAAACAACAGGGAAAATAATCTAACTCCTCTGAATTCTGCACATTATGTACTTTGGACATAGACAGATGTGTTGTGATGCATCATCATAAGATGGATGATGTATTCGCATTATTTTTACCCTGCTATTCCAAACAAAAAAAGGGTGGTATCATGTGCATATAAATATTTATATGATATAAATGACCACAAAAAGACACAAAATCGTTTATATGCAGCATATTTACTGCAGCGAACCACACCGCCCATAACATGAACACTCCTATGTGTAATGAAACTAAACTAATGCAGCAAAAGATTTTGTTTGCATATTCTCTTCTTGCCATTTGTATATGCAGTACGCTGACTGAGAGCTAAGAAGACGGCAGAGAAATTGGGAGAAATGGAGATTTATGGCTTATGCTTAATTAAAATCTCTGGAAGCTAATGGTGGGAAAATTGAAATGTTCCTTTTAGATTAAATTCCCCCACTACCGCCCGGTTTCATGGTACAGTTAAGCAGACTGTGACCATCTCGTGATCTCTGTGTATAATAGAATTTTGTACATGTAATTGGAAAGTGGGAGCAGTTCAAACCTTGTCAGCTGCCAACGAACATTCTCTCTACAGCTTGGGAGGGTCTGACAGATCCATTTCTGATGCAGTGTTTCACTTTATTTTCAGTCACAGGCCTGCACTCATTCCAAAAAAAGTTAACTCCAGTTGAGAAGTGATAGATCCATTTACGCTTGGGTCATACTTTACCGTCTGCAGAGTGCGGCTACCCATTGATGTAGGTTCACAGTCATGGTCGCATTCATCCTAAATGAGGGTCCATGTCACTGCAGCGTTCCAAATATGTGTACTCCGTGTTCGGTTCATATGGCACAGTATCATTGATTTTTTGTCATGTTCACTTGTTCCTATACTCCTTGAGCGATGGGTTATATAAATATGGGTACCTCGACCTCCTTGCATAAATTCCAGCAAAAGTACATTGTTGTCTTCTCCTTTGTCATCTATTTTGACCTAAACAAGAGCAGACCACCACGTGGACTTGAAAGCTGTGTGCTGCAGGGAGCATGAGCAGTCAGCATGTACAGTGTCCACTGTCACGAAATGGGCAAGTTAGTGTGCAAAGGTTTCACCTGGGGCTGCAATGATTCCTCGAGTAACTCGAGTGGACAGTTTAGCGGTACAGAACGGCAGACGCCGGGACCGAAAACAGTGAATACAGCGAAAACGAGCAAACGCAGCAAAGCAAAAGTAATAGGAGGAATAGGATAAATGTACGTTTTATCCGATTACTCGGTGAATCGATGGAGTATTCGGTAGAATACTCGATTTCCACAATATACAATAGCTGCAGCCCTAGTTTCACCCACAGACACACACAGACATGGGCCCGCGATGACATTTACATCATGAATACTATGTAGACACATGCACATGTAACGTACGACTCAGGTAGGATTGTCTTTAAACTGATAGTTTACAGGCTGGTGTGTCCTTAAGCTAAGAGTACTGCATGATCGTGTGAGTGAATGGGTTTGAACAGATGAATGGCGAAATGTTAATGTGAAGCAGCTTCGAGTGGTCATCAAGACTAGAAACACATTTACCTTTGCCATTACAATGGCAGCAACATGTGGGTCAACAACAACAAGCCATGTTTAGAAAAAAAAAATGGAGGAAATTCACCATTGGTCAGAGAAATTTCATCATTCACACACTCTTTTCACACACTTTTATGCTCTGACTGCACAGCTTTAAAGGTGTCTAAGGTCGACCTGAGACGATCTGTGGTAGAATGGGACCCAACTGGGACACTGTTCAATTAGGACCCTGGTGGATCTGGTCTGGTTTCAATAAGTGTGTTTTTATAGTGTGATTTAGTCACACATTAATAACATTTTTCAAACCTATATCCAGTCACTGTGAGCTTTCACATCATAAATTCACTTTTGACAGGAACACATCTAACTAATCATCATGTGTGATGTTGATGAGACACCGAGATACCCAAATTAGAAAAGGTGCAATGCTGGGACTTTTTGCAGGGAATACATATAAATGTTTAAGCTACTGAACCAAAAAAATGTCTCTGTTTGGTTGTATTCAAATAATTGTGCTCAATAAAATAACTGAGGACCAGCTCATAATCACTCGATGCTGATCCCATGTCTTCCTTTCCACAGTGCAATGTTTTTTGTTTTTTTTTTGTTTTTTTTCTCGTGCATATATTTATTCAAAAGAAAGAAAATAGATCTCCTTTGTGCCGTTTATTTACGTTGCCACTGATGTGCAAGGGTCTTAAGATAAAATATATTTGTATAGCACATTCAAAACCAAAGTGCTGCTCAAACAATACAAATATACTTTAAAAAGTCAAGTGTGAAGAGATGGATCTTCAGCAGTTTTTGATATTATTCTAAATAAGGTTTAATTCTACACTGGTAATTGCAGGGAAACAACATAAACAGATGGGAAAATGCTGAAACCCTGAGCACAGCTTGGCTGGTTGTTTGAAGACGTAATAATAATTGGAGCGACAGCATGTAATGAACATATCACCGTGCGTCACAGAGTCTGGTGGGTTTTTCTGTTCACACATATGACCTCCCCCCCCCCGTCACTCCAAGATGGATGTTTGTCATTATGTACCTTCCTCCTGGCGTCTGGCTCAGGTCCGCTGGCCTGTTTCTTGGGTCACCACCATCAGGGATTACCTATCGATCAAATGCTCCAATGTTCGGACCTCATCGGAAATGTGTGCACGCAGTGTGTGCATGCCTTTCACAGGCATGCACATAGTTATTCTGACATAGTTATGGACCAATTGGTTAATTGACAAAATAATCAATAATCAAGTTTTTCTGTTCACACATATGACCTCCCCCCCCCCGTCACTCCAAGATGGATGTTTGTCATTATGTACCTTCCTCCTGGCGTCTGGCTCAGGTCCGCTGGCCTGTTTCTTGGGTCACCACCATCAGGGATTACCTATCGATCAAATGCTCCAATGTTCGGACCTCATCGGAAATGTGTGCACGCAGTGTGTGCATGCCTTTCACAGGAATCCTGCATGTGTGGTGAAGGTGTGCGTCTCCTTGAGTGTTAGAGATGGCTTGTGCTGGCTGATACTGAAACAATATCAAAACCTTCAGTATCGGACAATATTGATATCAATCCCATCTTTATACTATCACGCTTTTAACAACGCATTCGTGCTACAACTACCACCTCGTTCTCTGAATTTTTTAGATTGTTAAATTAGTATATTTTCTGGTTTCTTTGCTCTACATAACAAAGAAATTAAATTAGTTTGTGGACAAGACTTTTGAGAATGTCGTCATTGTGAGGTTTGGGAAACATTGATCAACATTTTTCAACATTCTGACATAGTTATGGACCAATTGGTTAATTGACAAAATAATCAATAATCAATCCAGCCATTTCAAAAGCACAATGCTCCAACTGTGTAACAAATAAAATATAATAATGTTAATTTACACTCTGTGAAATTTAGATTTTTTCAATTTATTTATTTTTTATCTGATCGTATTGGCTCATAAAAAAAGAACACATCACATGTGAGTGAGTGTGTGTCTCCTTGACCTTGGTGTGATGGGTGTATCAACTCAAAGAAGGTATTAAAATTGATGAGGTGGTTTTAAGTGAGCAATATGACCAATGGGCTGAACAATGGGCTGCCGAGGACAGAAATGAACACACCCACTCATTCTCTTTCACACACACCCTCTGGTTTGTGTTCTGTGTCAGGTCTTTACTCTCTTCTTTATATTGCGCTGCAGCTGTATCTCTGCGGGGTCAATCTCTGGTCCAGCAGGACGCTTTGGGAGAAGTGAGTGATGGATGATGAACTCGGCGTGCTGTTTGTCATGGAGTTAAGCAGCAGCCAACTCCATAATACAAATCTTCCTCCCGCAACCCTTGTGATGAAATATGAACTCATATATCCGCCATAACAATTCACAATATGGTGTCATCCGTGTCATGCAGAGATGTTGCTCGGTCCCAGCGTGCGTTCAGCAATTGAAGTGGCCCTCTGCAGCACTTTCCTACCCCGTGGTGTCTGTGTATTGCTTATCGATGAAACACAATAATGATTCAGGCACCAGCTTGTAAAGGATATTAAATACTCTGTTAACACATTCCTGCACAGAAGGTGAGGCCTTTACTTTTTGTGGGAGCAGCTGCATTGGCCTGCTGTTTGGATATGGATATTCACCCCAGGTGGGGCCCAATTGCAAGTTTTGACCATTAATTGCTGTTCGTCCAGTGCAGTGCTCTCCTCTGTCTCTTTTATCCTGTATTTTCATCAATGTCATTTTTTTAAATATACATTTTATCAGGGCCACATGGGTGGAATGATGACCTGGGGAATGGTGGATGGGTTCTTCCCACAGTCCACATACATGCAGATTGGGCATTAAGTTGATTGGTAATCATAAATTGACGATAGTTTTAAATGTTAGTGTGAATGTTTTTTTCTCAATATGCTTTGTGATCAACTGTTGACCTGTCCATGGTGTACCTCACCTTTCACCCTAACCCTAATCCTATGTCAGCTCGAATTTGGCTTTATCAGTCATTCATTTTCTACTGCTTTATCCTCCTGATGGAGCATTTTAAAAGAGATTTTCATTTGTTTTAGCATACATAGATTCCCTTACCTTACTGATACCAACCTTAACAATAGGCCAAAAATGGAGAAAGTCAACTAAAAGCAGATAGAAAATACATGGCATTAATTTGCTTATCTAAAGGGAAACAAAATATTTGACAAAAAAAGAGTTGAGCTTAGCCACACAGTTGGTGTAGTGGTTAGCACTTTTGCCTTTGCAACAAGACCCAGGTTCGCGAACAAGGGCCTTTCTGCATGAAGTTTTCATGTTCTCCCCGTGAGTGCATGGGTTTTCAATGGGCCCCCCAGTTTCCTCCCACAGTTCAAAAACATGCAGATTTGGGGTTTAGGCCAGTTAGACACTCTAAATTGCCCGTAGGTGTGACTGAGAGAGTGCATTGTTGTCTGTCTCTGTGGCCCTGCGATGGGCTGGTGACCTGTCCACGTCACCAGCCCATCTTGCTAGGTGGTAGTAGTAAGCTCCAGCCTCAGAAGAAAACATGTGCCCATACTAATACATACATACATACATAATCCAGCCTAATGCCATTTTGTAATTCACTGTTGGCCTACAACTTTCCCTCTGTCTCTCAAGGGGGTAAAGTTCTGCAACATCCTTATCCTTGACCATCTTTTTAAGGCAACTCTCCACAATCTCCTTGTCTTGATTGGTTCTCTATCCCCGTCTCCTCGTCTGTCAGTCACCTTCACACTTCTCACCACGCTTCCTCAAGCCTCTCACCTCTCTCCCTCCATCTCACTGTGTCGCCCCTGATGTGACGTGCCTCGCAGATGGTGGGTCTGTTTTGACGGCCTTGCATTCTGCCAGTGAGACGTCAACTTCAACTTTCCCTCCCGTCCATCTCTGCCCGCTGCCGCATCTATGCATTAAATATAAAGCCTCGTGAGTTGAGTCGCAGGATACCCTGCTGGAGTTTGAGCTCCCTGTTGGCAGGTCTGAGGGGAATCTGTGCACCCGTCTGATGATTTAGCCAGAACAGTTGGTGAAGCGGGCAATAGTGGTTATGGAGGAGCTTTTAATATTTCCCTGATGTGAAGGCACCATGGGAACGTTTGAATATTGTATTAACGCCTGCTGAGTTTGGCATCCACACACACACGCATGCACACACTCACAGTCTCGTATACCCTCATGCAAGCTAATGAGATTAATGTTCTGATGTTTTTTGGAAAATTTGAGGATTTTTTTTTTTAAGAGAAGGGGAGAAAGAAAATGGGAATAAACACTTAAACTGATGCATTAGTGATGACACATGTTTCAGGGAGAAGTTGTACAGCTGAACATCCAATACTCTCTTTTTTATCTACAATGAACATGAAATATAAAAAGGTGGGGCTTCATTTTCCCATTACATTTACATACTGCATGGCACTCACACTTGGGGCAAGGCAATGTGGAAATTTTATGTTATGGTTATGTTGACTAACATTTTGCAAAGATTGATATTATTACTATACTTGAAACAAGAAAACACCCTACAGTTTAAATATTGTCCTTAAAGTCACCTAATTTGTGAAACCAGATGAGAAAATGCATTTTGTTTGTTAACAGAAGGTCAAATCATCATGATTTGGTTGTGTTTTGGTTCAAAATGACAGCTCAGGTGTAAATATGATGAGTCTTATTTATTTTAAATCACAACACAGGTGCAAATGCTGTTGAAATCAGTTAATTCATAAGTGGATTTATTTCGAAATGTAGCTGTGGTCTTTGGTCTTTGTGGAATACAGTCGATGCAGAGCCGCAGTGAAATGAGGAAACGGATGTGAGCTGCGTTTTACTCTGAAACACAATGACTGAGTTAGCGGGAAGAGAAGCGTGTGTGCAGTGGCTTCAGCCGTTTTCACTGGTGAAACTGGAGAGGAGTGGGGTCTTGCTTTTCATCATGTTAATATGTCATGATGCTGTGAAATTGAATGCAACTTTCCTCTCACAGTTGCTGTCAGAGAGCAGCATGTGTAGCACAACAGGCTTTAGTGGGCGTAGGCTCTTACTGATGATGTTTAACCAATCAGGAAATGCTGTGTGTGGGACACTTGGTTGGTAGGTAGGTTAGGTATGTTAGTATGATACCACATACTGTACATACCCAGAATACACTACTTTATATATAACAAAAGCCAAATGTGAGAGTAAGAAACAAGTATATTTTAAAATCAGTTGAACCATTACTTTGTGGTGCAGTGGCTAGCATTGTTGCCTCCCAGCAAGAGGGTCAATGGATTGAATCCCAAAACCTGAATCACCCCTACTGTTGAATAGTTCCTAGTCTGCCCCTCTTTAAATGAGAACTGAGAAGAATAAAATAAAACCCACAAATAAAAAAGGTCGTGAACTTTTCATATAGGATTCAGCTGTCTATTGAATTTTGAAAAATGTTGATTGTGGTTTCCCAAACCTGAAAATGATGACGTTCTCAGTCTCTTTTTCCACAGACTGACATGATTCTGTTGTAATTTGTTTTTAAAAATCACAACATTTCAAATATTGCAAAACCAGATAACTTGTTTTTATTATCAATAAAACCCTCCAAGTTATTGATGATGAAAATCATTAACATTTCACAATAACACATCGCAAGTGTTGTGTCTATATGTAGTAGTTAGGATGGAGGAGGCTGTCTAGTGGGTGTGGTGCCGCTTTACAGCTCTGATTCAACAGAAAAGGAAATGGTATGTGTCCCATCACTGGAACAATGAGACAGAATAGAGACTCCGTCTCACCTGCTGATGTGAAGTATGGATGTGACAGCTTGTTTGTGTGAAACAACAGACCTCTCAGTCTCAGATTTCAAAGATGAGCTTGTTTGAAATCCATTGGGACTTGGTGTATTTTGGTGAAACAGTCAGTTCCTCTATTATTAACTCCAGGTGACCCACAAACACTGACAATAAACTAAAAAGTAACTAAAAAGTAGTGCTATGATTGAAGGTCCAAATCATTATGAGACATGTTTGATTAAATTTAGTGGGCTTTTTAAATCCATCAGCATGATTCTATTGCAGCCCTGTCTCAGGAAAGTACATTTCCACATTTCTGGCTATACTGCATTTTTCAACAGGGTTTTGTGAGAAACCTATTTCTCCCGGATGAGCTTTGTTTTTGACATATTACCAGTAGTGACGCAGTCAACAACTATTTGAGGCCAGCGTGCTGGAGGAGGAGATGCTTTTTAAGGTTTAACAGTGTTGCGAGAGCAGACAATGTAATGTATGTTAATGCTGTGTTTGACAGTTCAGACTGTTTTAACCAACCAGGAAATTTTTGTTCCTAAACTTAATTTTCTCAAGGTTTCAATAAATACTGTGCTGTTTAATTTTTTGTTGAGAAAATATGTCCCTTATGATACGCAATAAAAAATGCAGTTATAAGATTCAGGATTTCTTTCTTGTCAAGTAACAATGCGACATGTGCTCAGTGTCAAGTGAACAATAATGAAAGTTATACATATAAAGCAATAAACTGCAATACTAAACTGGTACAAACTCTTATGCAGCTGATGCACAATCATTTGAATGGTGCAAACAAACTATTGAAACATTTGAGCAATTTGAATCATGAGTTTAATTGTGTGGGAATGTAATTTGTGGGAGACAAGGTTGTTCTGTTGAAATTATATTAACGTTTTTTTATTTAACTTCCTGGCAAACTAAAACTGTTCTGATGTTGCACAGTCATTTCCAAATCACAGCAAGACAGCGGAGAACACAGAGCTTAATTTCTATTTATCTTTCCGCCGGGGTGTCGTGTTCACGTTTGAGAGTTTCTGCTGAGGTAGATCAAGAACACGTCAGAAGGTTCAAGGAGCTCAAATATTTGACACTTCAGTCAAACTATTTTTTACAGGTCTGTCATAGAGAGAGTTGCTCTGAAGAGGTTTGTCATTTCTTGCCTTTGCCATTGCAGCCTGATAAAGGCTATGACTGCACACACTGTGTGGTAGCTGAGTTGTAATACAATTGATTTGTGATATGCATTTCCACATTTATTATGTATATTAGTAATTATTTTAGCAGCCTCACCTACTGTAAAATAACACCCTAATAATCTACAATATTCTTTTAATTGGAAACTAAAATGTTTTCACCTCATCTGGACCTGCATTTGGGTCTAAGTGCATTTTAATATCATGACATGGAACAGACAAATCAGTTTGCTTCTGTGATTGTACTTAAAGCAAGTAGGGCAACACTGTTTTGTCTTCAATTGCTGTGAATTCTCATCTCATACACATGATCTAATGTGTTAAATGAAGATTATTATCATTGTTGTTTTAGAGGTAAGTGTTAAGGTGTATATGAATAACGTAATAAATCTACCAGTAGATAGTTTTATCTAATGCTCTGTTCCATTTATATTGGATCTCAAACTGGAAGTGATGTCTCCCCTGTTTTCACCAGTTTGATTCCAGTAGAGTCCGAAACACAAACAAATCTCTTTCTCCCCTATTATTATTAATATTATTAATATTATTATTATTATTGTCATATGTATTTTGGAATTCAGATTTAGACCACTTCATTTTGCATTGGAGGAAAAAAAAAAAAAAAATGTTATCCAGGATCCAAAATTAATGAAGGCATATCTACAGTATAATGTGACTACTTGTACACCCTTGTTAAAGCACTATAAAAAGTGTGTTACAGTGTTTCACCACTTTGTGCAGTCTTAACCTGGCGGTGCTTTATATTAGCAGCACACATCCCTCCAGTAGGCCCAGATGTAACCATTGTCTTCGACACATTTGTCTCCCCTTGTCTTCTTTCCTCTCTCTCCTTGACCCATCTTACCCTCCCTTCCTATCTTCCTCCTCCTCCTCTTCCCCTTTCTCTCATTCTGTGTCTTCATCCATCATCTTCCTCCACCTTGTGTCTCTCACTTGCAGCCTCTTTCCATCTTATCGGCCTTCCTTTTCCCCCCCACATCTCCCCACTCTCTCTCTCTCTCTTCTTCTCCTGACTTGGCTCTTGTCCCCGGGCCCTTCATTATTTTGTCACTGTGCAGTGGCCACTCCTTTGAAACCTAATGCCACTCTGGGATTACTGTTATCTCCATCTATGTCACTTGCTTATCTGTTTTCTAGACTCTTGAATTAAAGCCGGGCGAGACGTGAGATGTACTTCAGATTACCTGAGGCGGCCGGCAGGTATGGAAATTCTCATCCGATTACGTGCTCCTCTTCATTCTGAGGGAGATGTGCCCAGACGACTGCCAAACACTGCACAGACACCCCTGCACATGCTAGATCCTGAGATGGAGGAGAGAAGTTTCTCTCCTTTTGTGTGCACTGTGGCAAGTAACTAGTATTTCTTGACTGGCTGGATTTCTTACCAGCTTAATTAGACCAAATTTCTGATTTCTGGAAGGGTAACTCAACCAATGCTAGTCTCACCAATTATTGCTTGTACTTCTGGCGGGGCTGTCACTATTGTAGTCCTCATTTTTTGTTGATTATTAAAATGATTATATCTGATAATCTGTACAGTCTAGAAGCACCTCAGACAGTTTACCAACTTAGTGAGCACAGCCTGGCCTGCATTCAGGTCATGCACTCATGCATTGTCAGAGGAGCTAAACTGTCCTGTGCAAACACTCACAATTTCTGGTTCGGCATAAGTTACAAACAAATCTGCAGGTGTTAGTGTAGCTAACTCCAACAAAGTCGACTAATCGTCGCACTCCGTCTTTTCGACGTGCGACAGAATTCACAAAACATCTCTTTAAACACCAAGAAGATGACAGAATAATGACAGAATAATGAATAATCATTCATTAGACGTAAGAGTTGGGATAAAGATCAGAGGTGTTTAATTGAATATCAAACCTTTTGTCTTCTCTGTCAAATAGTATTTATCCCAATTATTCCTCCAACTCTACATCCCTTTAAAAGGTAAATGAGGTAAGAGAGGGTTACACTGAGTCAGCGATGGATTAGCAGATGGATTCTCCACTCTCTAACGTCAAAACTCCAGAGTGTCCTATCAGTCAAACTCCGGTTTGTGGACATATTATCTCTTAAGACCACATAACAGGCAGAGCTACTTTCCTCTGTGCCCTGATACTGTCTGAATTCCTTTGACCTGTCTCGGGTTTAATATGTCAGACTTCCAGACAGGAGCATGTTGTTCAGATCAAGAATGGATTAACACTTTGGCCCACGTCCCTGGAGCAAAGGGTTGGCCTTAAGATTAATCACCCGGGTTCAGGGTTAAGCTTCCTGTCAGCAAAATTACAAGCCAGTGCTCCTTCTCGGCAATGTCCTATGTTAAAAATGAACATAGTACCAGAACGACACACTGATGACTTTCACTCATGACCAGTAAATCTGAATCTCGTCCGAGGGTTTGAGGGACTTTGACGACTTGATCAATAATGTTCAGTCAGCGTTGGGGTTTTAGTTGGGTTATTTTCACTTCAGTTTTGTGTGGTTGTTCTGTCCTACATTTGATTTGATGTTAATTCCTCACACCTCCTTAAATATACAGCCTGCATTCGTTGCTGTGTGGTAGCCGTTTTACAAAAGAGCTAAAATTGAAACAATCAAACATCTAAAAATGACAAATATTTGTAAGTGATAGACTCTGTGTGGTTGTAGCTTGTCCTAGGGCACATGCAGTACTTGCTGAACCTATTTTAACTCTTTGGCAGAGCGAGTCGTCTTTCACCTGAAAGGTTGTGGGTGCAAAATCCCGCCTCTCCTACTCTACATGCCGGGGTGTCCTTGGGCAAGACACTGACCCCCACATTGCTCCTGATGGGGTCAGCAGCATGTTAATAGATATGGGTATGATAGAAAAATGGTCTGGACATTTTGTGTACAATATCATGCTAACAAAATTGATTTGATATCTCAGGGGAACTTTGATGGTATCTCACTGGGTCATGACCTTTGCATTGCAGTTCAGTGTTGTTAGGGTTAGTGTGGACACATACAATGTTTGTGTCTTCACACTTTCTTCTCACTGATGAACATAAGAGACAGAAAAAAACCTTTGTCACATGAGCTATACACTTTCTTCTGCAGGAGCAGGACGTATGTTTCTCTTGCTTTGTTCACACTTTTCTATTCTGGCTGCATGACTCATCATCCCCTTGTCCTTCCTAACCTACAGGCACACATCTGCTGGTCTGGGATTAAACACAACGGAAGTGCGATTAAATGGCTTTGGCAACTGTCTTCTCACACATCTTAATAGAATTCAAAAGTCTCTCTCTTTAGGGTGAAATTCGGCTGCAGTCTTAGATCTTTTTTTCCTCACTCTGTCTTTCGTTTATCTGAAGTGAGGGGCCTCTTTGAGCCGACAACTGGCTTAAAGCGCTCATGGGCAGGGCAGAGCAGATTAGTCAATTAAATGAAGCCATGGTGGAGAAAAGGCTCAGTATATGCTCATCCTTAAGCCTCTATTCTGTTAGCTTTAAGGAGCCACTGA
Organism: Brachirus orientalis; assembly: GCA_016785285.1. Taxonomy (NCBI): domain Eukaryota; kingdom Metazoa; phylum Chordata; class Actinopteri; order Pleuronectiformes; family Soleidae; genus Brachirus; species Brachirus orientalis. Next base: position 367,768 of record JAFBJR010000156.1, on the reverse strand, counting down.
GGGAAATCAAATGACCAGATTGTTGGGAAAGTGAAGAAAACAAATGCAGACATGCTTGAACAAACTCTGTAATGCCATAAATTGATAAGATAAGAACTTTTTCATTTGGCAGACACAAGAAGCTGCCACTCTGAAGAGTGCAAGACCAAGCTGAAATACACAACATAATACACATGAAACACAGTGGAATGTTGAGCCCGAGTGTGACCCTTTACTCCTTTGTCTACACGCACAAAACACTTTTATAGTTGAAAATCGAGCGCAGATATGTGAAGCAGGAATTTTTCAGTCCAGTGATCATCTCACAAACAAATCAGATTCATTTAACATTGCAATACAAACCGCAACAGAAACATTCAGCCTTCACTTTAATACAGTAGTTTCAACTTTGGAAAACATACTTTTTTAACAAATGCTCCAACTTACTGCATCAAATAACCCAATTGGCGTTGCCATGTGTGTTGCTAGAGTACCATTACTGGGGTCAAGACATGCAAGTTAACACCCATTAAAAACAATGGATTTGACCCATTTACCAAAAGGCTCATCTGATACAATAATAAAATTGCCTTTTCTGACTGGCAACTAAAGTTGTATGAGAAATCCCTCACTCCCCACACCAAAATCTATAGAGAAAATTACTGATTTTACATCACAACAGGTAGGAGTTGTTGATCCACTGCTGGCTCTATCTCAAAGTTAAAATGTGCTTTTTAGTGACTTCTCTGTTTAAAAAATCTTTGTTGGGATTTAATAAAGTGACACAATCTTACGAAATGAGACGGCAGTAGCACAGCAGGTCCTTTGTCACTGAAAGCTAAAAAATGCTAGTTTTCCTCTATATACTTTGGTGCGGTAAAGTCAGCAGTTTACAAACTTGTTTCCGGTCGTAAAAAGGCTGTCTAACAGTGAGAAATAATTCATCAGCAGGCAGATTAATCCAGATTATTCACAAATGGCAATTAATTTTGAATCTAAATATGAGGGAAATGAATAATTTCCATAGTAACACTGCACAAATAGGCAAATCAAAAGGATCGATCATAATAGAGAAGATAATTAGAGCCCTCGCTTCCGTCTGTGGTCAGAATAAAGACCCATTGTTACGGCAAAGATCCTAAACTAGGCGCGTATCTGTGACAGACTAGCTTAAAGGTCAGGCCATTGTGTGAAATTAGCAAAGACAGAAAGGTCATTGAGATTGTCCTCAGCTAATAGATAAGCCCCAAAGACTTAATGGGTTCATGTTTTCCCTCTTTTTTATCAAGGGAGGATAATGCACATGAGCTTGCCCTTTTGTCTCCGATGGACACACACACACTCACACACGGAGAAAGAGGTAGAGAGCTGTAAAGGCAGTAATAAAGAGTCACTCATTGTGATGTGGAAGTCTGAGGGTGAGTAGGTTAATAAATAAGAGATGAAATATAAATTGCTGTTCTCCGGTTATTGTCCGTACTGTGGGGGAGGGGCATTTATCTTGGCTTTCATTAGGGGATGATAAGGGGAACATGCTAAGTTGAGAAGCAATCGGAGAGCCCATCAGACCTCCACAACATGTCTATTGTAAACTCACAAAGAAACACACAAGTAAAAAAGAAAAAAAAAAATAAAGAAAGAAAATGGGAGGACTAGATCTGCAAGATAAAATTGCTCCTAGGTTAGGAAAAGGTTATTTTTCCCACGTCTGGAAATAAGTGCAAAACTTGTATTCTGCTCACTGTGTGTCTGGCACAGTCTGTCCTCTTGCTGACTGTGCCTATAAATCTATTGAATGAGGGGTATTTTCAAGAGGAATTGAAAAAGTAGAGCACTTGTCAAGAATAGTACTGTCTAAAAGAAGTGGTAAAGGATGTTAGAAACATTAAAGTCACAAAATTACGCAAAAAAGAAAGCCTTTGAAGAATTAATATATTAGGTCGGATTGCAAGAGAAATGGTTAATTGTTGAGGCTGCACGATATATCGTAAATCTGTCTTCATAACATGGTTTCCATACCGTAAATATGTTTCCCCTACATTCACTCAACAGTGGCGCGCTCATACTGCGAGTGCCAGGCCGTGCACCTCCACAGGGAAACGCACACTGCAGCCGTGGGGACGTCCTTTGTTATACATGACATTAATGTACTAATAATGTACTAAGTGGTCATGAGCATCTATACTGCAAAGCTAAAAAGAAAATAAAAGGACCCATTTATTAACCATCATCACTTTCAACCTGGTTAGGTTGCAGTTGGGAGTAAACATAGCTTGAGATAAAATTCCTCAGTTTTATAAATCAAGTTTGTTTTTGTCTCTTTCTGTTGTTTTTATAATTCATTTAATATTTATTGCGATAAATGCGATAGATGCGATATCACATGATTTCCTAATATCCCAATATTCCTAGTCTCATCTTCAGGCTCTTAAATACTAACCTTATGAAACCAAGCCTTTATGTCCTGAGCTCTTCTTATCAGATGAGCTCACACAAATGCACAAACTTCATGCATGACAGATCAACCCTTAAATGCTCCACCAATATTGGCATTTATTTTTTTGACTCTTATTTAGACCCTTTTTTCTTTTGTTACTATTAAAGTTATTTTTGTGATGCAGTATTAGGGCAATATTGAACAAATAATGAATAAGCTTTCAAGCACAAAGTTGTTAAATTATTTCTTTTCTCACATTTTTACTGGTGTATGTCTCCATCCATGTGATGTGGCAGCTAGGTTTGTTTATACTGCAAGAGTTTCACTCCTTATGGATCCAAAATCTAATTGTTTCTTGGAAAACCCTAAAACCTCTTTGAATGGCACGCAGATGTAATCAACGGCACCCTTGCAGTTGACCACTACAAGGCATTTTGTCCGTCAGAAAAAGAGAGGATTTCCTCCACGTCTGTGCGATTCTTTCTTTTGGAAGAAACTCTTTTTTATACACAGTCTTTTCAAAGCCCTAATACTGATTCTAAAGTGGTGCTGATGTGCCAAAAGAGTATTTCTTTATTTGTGAAGCCCAAACCAAAGTACAACTCCAACTTATCAGAGGTTGAAGCTAAAAATAATATCACAACATTATTCTTGTAATTAGTGTACATTTTTTCACTGTGGTCCTAGTACTCTGTCTTGCTTTGCATATTCAATTTACTTTGAAATAATGCACTCATTTTTCATTCAGGGCAAGGGAGAGGTGAGCAGATGTGCATCAACGGATGGAGGTGGGGAAAGAATGATTCCTTCTTTTAGAGTCAGGCTGCATGTGATTTTGGACATAGTGGCACTTCAAAGCACTTCTACTTTCAGTATGAGCCGGGCATTAGGAGTCAAGAAGCCCTATGTAAATACATAGTCTACACATAAAAAAAAAAAAAAAAAATACTCTGCAAACTGCGGCAGGTAATATGGTCTCATTATATCTCATCCTTTGACTGCACCACTCAGCTTTTCTTAGTCTGTAATAAGGAGGAAAGGTGCTGATGCTGTCATTTAAATGGATCCATGGCAGTTGTTAAAGCAGCATCCGGATCACACCTTGGCTTTCAGTGGCTTTTCGTAATAATGAAGGACTTTCACTTGGTGTTGTGGTATCAGAAGAAAATGGCCTTTTCCCTGTGACGCAGCAATTCAAGTTATCTCTCGTGCTGTTTGCACTTAAAAGTGTCTTCATAAGCCTTATACAAAGTTTAGAGGGGAAACAAAGCTGATGTCTTGTGTGCATCATTTATGGAAATGTTCCTTGTAAATACTGCCAGCTTAGATCAAAAGATGTATTTAACTCTGGCATAGATCCACATTTTAAAGATTAAGAGTTAACAATTGAATGTAATGTTTTGGATTTTTCAGCTGAAATCTGCTGTAAACGAATCGTGCATACAGACCTTTGAGAGCATTGAAAACATGAAATGAAAAAGTAATTTTGTATGTTAAAGAAGTCACTGGTTAAAAACTATTTTTACTGCAGTGCTTTACAGCTCAGGTGTAATTTAGTTTTTAGTTAATCATCTGACACAGTGTGTAGTGATGATTTTTACAAATCCCAGAGCTGCTCCACAACACAGTAAATATTGCCTCAGCTCCTGAGAGATGATAACAGACAGAGCGGTGATTAGATTAGGATAAGGGAGAGTTTCCACCTCAAGGCTAGAAGATCTGCATTCAAACACAACTCATTTGTATCTGTTTTGTTTTCTCACTCTCACTCATTTTCTACCGCTTTATCCACTAAGGGTCGCGGGGGGCGCTGGTGCCTAACTCCAGCTGACATAGAGCAAGAGGTCGCCAGTCCATCACAGGGCCACATAGAGACCTACGGGCAATTTAGAGTGTCCAATTAACCTAATCCCCAAATCTGCATGTTTTTCGACGGTGGGAGGAAGCCGGAGTACCCGATGAGAACCCACGCACCACGGGGAGAACATGCAAACTCCTTGCAGAAGACCCCTTGTTCCAACCGGGTTGTGAACCAGGGACCTCTTGCTGCAAAGGCGAGAGTCGTTTTATTTTCTGTTTTATGTAAACTGATACAGGAAAAGTGTTGTTCTGTATGGCTGCTCCTAATCTCTGTCGTTAATGATCATCTTAACAGGTCAAAGCAAAGCACTACTTGGCTGGACTAGACTCGACTCTACACGGTTTCGGTATCTGTTCTTTTTTCCATCACTTCAGCCAAGTATGTTCGCTGTAATGCTCTTGCCGTTTTTCAAAAACCCTAAAAATGGATTGATTCTTGTGTTGGACGTCACACTCATGACTCAGTTTGCCAGGTACTATCCCTAATGGAAAAGCAAAAGAAGCAAGTCGAGCCGAGCCGAGTGGTGCTAGAACTGTACTATGGAAAAGCGCCATTAGTGTAAAATAGAACAAAATGGCAGCCAGTGTGTGACAGATATCATTCATTGTAGAACTATCTGGCAGTTGATTACCGTGTCATATCACTCAAACCTTTTCATCTTTAGTTTCCTGATCTCCAGTATATATATGTATGTACGTTACGCAGTTCTTCAGGAAGCATTTGACGAATCTCACAGTCTCATTTGGCAAGAATAGTCTTCAGGACCGGTACGCCTTGTCGGTTTACAACCTAACTGAAAGTCTAACCTAACGTGTATGTATACAATAAACGTGGGAAAAGGGCTTGAGTTGTATCCGCCGTACTTGTTCTGATAACCCTTCCAGAGGGGAGTTTACTAAGCCCCTGCAAGTGGTTTGGTAACATCTGGACATTCATTCCATTGAACGCTACATCACATGATACACGCCTTGGCTCATTGTGCCACTGCTGTCCCAGCGTCATTGTCGTTAATGGGAGACAGTGAGTAGCTGAGCAGCTCTTCAGGGTGTCTTTGCCCTCTGCTTCTCACAGCAGGGCAGCTCCACTAACTTTCTGGAAAACAACAGCAGTCAAGTGTAGTCAGTACGCAGGGAATTACATAATGCCTCATTTAAAGTACACACACACATGAACATGAAGTAAAGTGTGATTTATGTGTATAAAGTAGATGAATAGTGAAATCTAGTAAACGAATAATGCTTTAAGATTCGTTGAGCAGTCAATCAAGAGCAATCAGGGGAGTATTCAAGTTGTCATCAGCATGTCAGCGTTGTGGGTTTGGTTTCTCTCTCAGACTCCAGTGATAGTGTCTGTTTTTGAAAGCACTATGATATTTGTGGTTATGCAGCGAGAGGGAGGGATGTCACGATACCAGTGATACCACTACCAGTAGAATTAAATGATTTGTGAAGTCTAATCATTTATCACCTTTTTAAAGAAAAGAAAACATAAAATGCTTTGTGTATGTTTATATTGTATTTTGTTTGTATTTATACAGCACTCTTCTGGTCATGATGACCTCTCCAACCATGCTATGCGCTACAGTTTTGCCATTCATCCATACACTCCCATTAACCATAACATACAGTACATTGATCATAATGTTATGGCAGTGGCTCCCAGGTGGTCATCAGTATGCATGATAAGGGTTGGCTAAAGAAAAGTAGCAAGTTATTCAGTGCAGGCATCTTGAATAAATAATGGCTAAGACATAAACACGCACATCTCTTCCTCAGTCTCACCATGTGCTCTCTGCGTGTTCACATCAGCACCCTGGAAGCTACTCTTCAGCACTTTTAGCTCCCTTAATTAAACTGACCACAGCAGTGCCTCCAATTTTGTCCCATTAAGGAGCCGTAAATCTTGCAAGTAGCTCCAACTAAGAGCATTTTATCCACACAATGATGCAACCTGCTTATATTGGCCTTGCAACGTAATCAGCTCCCATGAATAAATCACATGGTGGGAAGAAGGAGGAGCAGTTGGTAGTGATGTGCGGCCACATGTGCCTGTTCATGTGGGGATGTGCATTGACATTTACTTTGATGGTTTTTTTGCTTTCAGGGTTGTATGTTGGGTGAGGGTTTTACATTTCTGAGATTTTGTGGCCAGTGAATCTACTTAGGCCGAACAGATAGAGAAAGAGTGTGAAGAGAAAATGTGGCAGAACTTATTGTTTTGCTGATTGTTTGTTTGGTTGTTTGCAGGTCTTTATTTTTAAGTAATTGCTCAATATACGTCAGGTGTGGCCAAGAGACATCTCTGCCATGTGTATTGTACAAGATGGTGTGTTTAATTAACTTAAAAGACAGGCGGCCATGAGTAAATATCCTGTGAATCCACACTGTGTTTTGTGTTCCTGTGTTTTCTTTGCAGAAAATGTCTCTCCTCTCATCTTTTATGCTGTCATTTTCTGCCAGCACATTTTCCCCTTTTTGAATAAGAAACTTTAGAAATATTTTGCCTGGCAATCAAGATGGTCAACAGAGCATAAAGAGCTTGTGAACCACTTTGCTTCTGTGGTTCTGGCCTGGTTTATATCAAATGCAGTAAGAGCAGGCTTCTCATTGTACAGAAAACAAGTGAGAAACCAGATTATGAGAGTTGATAAAGGTAGGAAAATATGCAGTTAATTTGTTTTGGCTGAATATGTAAAAAACCCAGCATTCTGTCATTTCCATGAACCGCTGTCATCTTGAGTGTCTGCTATAGAGCTCCTGCAATGGCTTCCATAATAAGTTACATTAAAATAATTTATTATTTTATGTAATTGTATTAAGACTGTGTATTTGACTAAATGCTGCAACTGTTGAGGATGCAGATATGCATCAATGGTCACAAAAAATGAATGTATTCACTCATGAGAAAGGCTGGAGTTTCTTTTGAACAGGTATATGAAGTGTTTTATTTAAGTGTGAGACACATTTGGCAGATATAGGCAGTGTAACTGCGGTGAAATGATCTTTCACTGTCGGTTTCACTGTAATCTGTGTGCGGCATGTGGTGAAAATAGGAGAGATGGGCTCTGAAATGAAAAGCAACACGTGCTGTTCATGCGTCCATTTTGGTTTCATAAGGTGAAATGATTCATTGTCACTTTCGAAATAACAATGGCTGTTGCCACTGACTGTGGTCGTTTATCACAAATGCGTCATCAGGCGTAGACACAGTTGCACTCTCATTTGTCCCATAAGACACGTAACAAGTCCACATAGTTAGCTAGTTCTTTGTTCAATTTTACTCCTGTACCATTTCTTCTGGCTCATGTTTTGAGCCCATTTTTAACAAAATGTAATTTGGTTGCAACATATGTGCAAACGTCTATATACAGTAGCTTCATTAAACAATCAACAACAATAACAAAAAGCAATATTATGTCACTATCCTAACTGCATTAGTTTACAGTACATCTTTAAGTGTTTCTTTTCCCTCCTCGGTAACCAGGTGAACAAAATGTTTCATTATGTTAACAACAAACTTGGTCTTTGTGCATCGTCCAAAATCTATAGCTGTTTTAGTGGGACAAAAAAAAAATCTTCTGCTTTTCCCAGTAAAAACACAAAGGCTCATCTAAAAAAATTCAAAAAACACATTTGTTTTGTACATGTTTCTCATGTACAAAATGTAAATATGTCCACTGTTTACATTAAGAGATTACTTTGTAGGTTTTGTGTGTGCATGCATGCGTGTGTTTGAATAAATCTGTATAAAATATCTGCTTTTTAAGATGAAATATGAGAAGAAGGATGTGAAGGGCTAAACGTAAAAAAGCACCTTTCATATGTGCATTTAACAAAAGGGAAGAATGAGAGAGTTTCTTTTCTAATCCACCCACACTGACACACACTCCTGCTTCTTCTTTTGAGCGTCTTTTTTTGTATTCTGCCTACCTCTGCATTCTCTATGTGTGTCATAGAAACGCAGCCCTGAAACCTTGCGAGCAAAGATGAGAGAAGAATTTCCCAATATTCTTAGTGGTCCCTACAAAGGCCAAAACAGACCTGGAGTGTATTTTAACTTTTATTAAAACAATGCCAGACCCTGGCTATATTTACTGCTAATTTATGGCTCCTGGCAAGAGCCGGTGCAGAAAATGTATGACACAATACTGAGATAGCACGTGAAAAATGTGTGAGTAGGTGACAATCCAATTTGTTGAGTCACATCGGGCACCTCACACAATATATAATGAAAAGACCTCCCTCTTAAAATAAGCCAGCAGGCATATTCACTGGATGAAGGTGAGGCGTTCTTGTGCCATTTGAATCACTGAGGAGATGTAGTGGCTTCATTAAAGTTAAATAACCATTCAGTCACGCAGCTGGTGAAAAATCACTTATGTGATAAGTTAAGTGATTTTTTTTTTTTTTTTTTTTTTTTTTTCAGGAGCAATTCCTCTGTGCTTCTGTAAGACTTTACAACAAGCATGGCGCTGTAACATCACATAAGTCCAATTGAGTTGGTTATTTAATGTCTATAATGTATATTCTTGTAATAGTCAATATCTGTCTATACTGTACATTCTATAGATGGTGAAAAATGCATGTCCATCTTGTCCCATCTTGTGTTAACAGTGCACAAAGGCCAGCCAAAGTATGAATGCAGCATTATGTTCTAAACTGTACATTAGTTTCTACCACGATCCTGCACGGGCTGAAAAGATTATTGATTGATTACTAAATTACTTGTCAACTATTTTGATAATCAGTGAATAGGTTTGAGTTTTAACTTAAAACAAGTTCTTTGACTTTTCAGCTGCTTCAGTGTGAATATTTTCCGGTTTCTTTGCTCCATATACCAAAGAAATTGTTCAAACTGAATCATTTTGGACCAAAACAAAACATCCGGCAACATAATCATTTCCAGGTTCGGTAATCACTGATCAACATTTTCTGACATTTAGTGGACCAAACTCAAGTACTCAGTTAATCAAGAAATTCATTGATTAAGAAAATAATCATTAGTTGCAGCTCTAAACATGATTATGCCCTTATGGACTTAACACATTCCATATGTTAAACCAGGGGTGCAAAAATTCTTCCCTATAATGGGCCGAAAATGAATCCTGTGGATGGGCTGCAGACCAAAAATAAACATTCACATTATGTCACTTTACATTTTATTGAAATGTGTCATATTTTTATGTAAGATTATCACTAAACTCAAATGTAAATGTTTTAAACAATTAACCACCTCAGTTGGATACGGTCCAACATGTGTAACAAGTAGGAAAGTAGGAAGACTAAGCATAACATTTAATTAACTATAAAATTACTGATAAGGCACGCTGCTGAGGAATTGATTTTAGTAAAAAAAAAACAAAAAAAAAAAAACTCCTTTCGCCAACTTTTTCAAAAATGTACTTTTATCCATGTGCCACTGTCTGACACTAGAGCGCCCCATCGTAACCTCTGCTCCTCACTCGTGTCATGAGCCTGGAACTGGAATATAAAACTGTGGTCAGAAAGTGAACTGCAGCTGACCCTCGGGGAGCCGTTGGGACAGAAATTTCCATCGACTGGCACAGGTGAGAAGAGTCAGGCTGGCCAAAAAAAGGAGCCCGGGCCAAACGTGGCTCGTGGGCCACAATATTGGACACCCCTGTGTTAAACCATGTATAGTTATAATGAATAGAATGTATAGACTTATACAGGCACATGGAAATCAAAGTGGCAGAGGATAAATTCTGTATAATTCTGATACAAGGGGTCTTAGGTTAAATAAATGTGTGTTTCCATAGATAGAAAAGATAATAAATCTGGGAGAAAGTAAACAGAGCATAGTGTTCTTAAAAGTATAGCACTGGCAAGATCTTAAGGTCCTGGAGATACAAGTGCACAGAGGAAATGAAAGTGCTTTGTAAAATCCTATTTCAGCATTTAGAATAGAGACGATTAAATAGCACATCACAACAACCCTATTTCCTATATAGATCTCAATGATATACAATATGTAGTATCCACCCCCAACAGGCAAAACCTAACAAATATTATAAATAATGTGTTTCTATACGAAACTGTTTATTGAATTATAATTGTATGGATCATTTTAGCCTCTAGGTTAGTTACAATGTTCTTCTTTTATTTTGTCACTTTTCACTTTCACATATTTTACAGGATATATAGGTTTAAATTTTACGGATAATTACCTGATGGGAAAAGCTTTCCATTGGTCATTTAATGACTTTTCTGTGGTGTTATCATAGTGAGGATTTGTTGACAAAATAAAGTTTCTTCGATGTGAAGAGGCCATTACTGTAAAACACAAAAACCCCCCGGTGCTTTTACAACATTTCTTTAGTTTCCTCGTCTTTAGGCACTTAACATTCTGCACAGCAGTGCACAGTAAGCACACCAGGGATGATACAGAAACCCAAAGCAGCTACAAACCTTTTTTGCCCCTTTCCATGATCAATATATCTAATGTTACACATGCAGGTACAACATCTCAGCTTCTCCTGAATTCTGTCCCTCAAGACTGAACTCTAATGTCGGTGCATGGTAATAAAATAGCATAAAGATCAATGCACGGAATTGACATTCTGCGAGATAAGCTGGCCTCATGTTTCGTGTTGTTATTTGTGCCAGTAAACAGCCTTTTGCTTCGAGGCAAAGGTTGTAAAGTATGAGCCAAAAAGAGAGGAAAGGGAAGCAAACAGAAGTAGAATCGGTCAGCTAAAATAGGCATAATGGAATTAAACGTTCTAGTTATGTATTTGCAAAACTGCAAGCAGCATAGATATGTTAATTAAACAGATTGAGATACTTTATTGACCCTAACAGGGGTAATGTGAGTAAGTTTATTAAAAACTGGTAGAAAAAAATGTTTAAAAAAACATATAAATAAATGCACTAAACTAATTTATATATTACGAACAATGAAACAATTTACTCATAGTATTAGTAATGAAATAGTAGTAAAAATATTACTAATAAAATATGACAAAATGTATATAATATGCCAAATCAATGTAAAATATGTGCTTATAAGTTACTAATAACAGAAAAACAATTGATTTTTTTTTTTTTTTTTTGGTGGGATTTGAACAAAAATAAATATGTTGTTTAAAACATATGAAATATGTTGTTTTGACACTTTAAGGAGAAACATGTGTCTTTAAATTTCATTTTGTTCAGCATGGTGTGACGTATCAGGACTGTGCTGCTTAAAGCCAGTGACACACAGGAAGGACACCTGGGAAGGACAGGGAACAGTGGCAGCGGCTGCTGTAGTGCAGGACAGATGACTAACTGGGGACCTATTAACCCTGCAGTTCCGAGCATCACCCTGAGTCTGCACCGCGGCCTGAATAAACACTCTCTGAATCGCTATCTAGTGTTTATTTCACCTTGACATCCGATTTCCTGCTGGACCTTGGGCGTGGAAGACAAACATGGTGGCAGCTGTTATAAATTAAAATAAATAAATCGGATACGCACAGCTCTGAGTCCATTTTGTGAAAATGGCTCTCACTCAGTGATATATGTTGCTGAAGACAGATGTGTCTTCAGTAAAGATAAGGGAAAAATAAATACCAAACATTGGGTTTTTTGTCTAAATGTGATACTTATTTAACCAACTAAAAGTGGTACTTAAAGATATTTGGATCCTGACCAATAATCCCTACTAACCTGTCAGCATTTTGTAAATTAAGTAACCTGAGAGTGAACAGGATATCTGTATGAGTTATCTTGGCCAGTTCAGAAAGAGGGGGCGCCTCCTGTTGGTTAGTCTTACAAGCAAAATGTAAAAATCTAAATGTGTTTTTATTTTAAAAAAAAATGACTCCTAAGAACATTATCCAGCATTATTTATTTAAAATCCCCGAACCTGACAGGAAGCAGTCACACTTCGCACATGTGCAGACCAAATCGGGTTTCCAGTACTAACTGGGAACAACTGGGAACACAATAGGTGACATATGTGAAGTTCTGAATTCAAAAGCTGACATGGCGACAGTCAAATTGTGAATCTTGAGGCTTTTGCAGCTAGAAGACTACTTCCATTTTCATTTATTTATTTCCTTTGCCACTACAGCCCTGAAGAGTGAACCCAAAATGTAAACACTGGATGACCTGGGGATAAAACTGAACAATCAAATGGGATTTTTTTTTTGTGCAATTCTGCCTGTACTTTAGCTTTCCCACCATGACAAATGAACACCTCCTGCCACAGACTGTAAAATCATGTTAAAAAACTGTCCGCTTTCAGGTTTTATCTGAAAAGTTTCACAGAAGTCATGATGAAGGAGCCTCTGTGAGTAACGTTGTGTCCCTCTTTGTGCAGCCCAACATGGGGCCTATCATCACACGTATGATAAAGTGTGTCATCAGACCGGTACACATTCTTAGTTCTCAGAAATGGGAGCGTGTTAATTAAAAAACGATCTCCGCTCTCATCCAGCCTGAATTGCACGTCGTGAGCTATTTCTGGTGGAAGCTTTGTCAGCAGCCCTGTACTGAATGTGTTCCCTGATGAGCCAGGTTATGCTGCTCATACCCACTTCCACTGGAAATGATGATCCAAATGTGATCATTATGCCGCCTCGCTGAGGGCCACCTAAAATATTCAACATCATTTTCTAAGCATATTAGCCAATAAGCTTAAGCAGCCTGGAAATGTAATGCGGCTATTGGGCCATGCGGATGCGGCCGTGACAAATCTGGTCGGTGAAGGGCTCGGACACGGGTTTGCCACGGAGCTGGACGCTGGTGTGTGCCAAGAGGGCAGACATGTTGATAAAAGTTCAGACTGTGCCAGAATCTTTCTGAAATTAAAGAAAACTGATGATAATTATGATGCCCACTGTTGGAATATAAATTTAGCAATTTTCTCAGTAGGCCTAATTAAAATGCATTACAGATAAAAATTCAGGCATAAATATCTTAGGATATTTAAAAAAAAAAAAAAACCCTGAGATATCTCTGATAGATGTGATAGCCGAATTAATATTCCATGGCTCATCATCTCATCAGTGAGGTTTCTGTTCAGGACTTGTTTTTTTAGTTTAGTTTTTTAATTACAAGATTTCAAATTGGGTTGATTTCAACGAGTGATACACCATACAAACAAACAAAACAAAATGTCTGAACATTTACACTGTTTCGTTTTCATTTTCTCCAACATTTGCTCCTCTACACTTTTCTTTTTTTTTTTTTGCAAACCATACCCAAATCTCAACCCAAATCATCATTTTAGTTTGAAAGATCATTAAAAATATCATTTGCAATAAAAGTAAAGTTTGCTCACATTTAAAATGTATTTTTAAGTAATAATTTACTGGCAGCAAAGGTTGGTAGGCTGGGCAATTTTATCACAAAACGCTGATTATAGTGAATTTCCATTGTCGTAGTAACTGTGAACAGGATTAATTGTTAATATTTGCTCTTAATTATTTGAAACTGCTGCCTGATTTGTGAACATACGTTGCTGTCTGGATTTTTTTACTGCTACGAAGGGGATCGTGCCTCAGAAGTTAGCACAAAGAGAATTTAGCAATTAGGTCGATAAAATCTTGAATCAGGATTAATTTGGTGACATGAAATCTCATAGCTCTGCATGCCTGCTGATGACTGCAGGAACAGATGATGCTGCATGTGACAACGAATCGGAAAAGAGGTTGTTCTGTCTGATTTGTGAGCTCACCTGTTGTAACATAAGGAACTATGATGCTGAGATTGTTAATTTTTTGTTTTGTGGTGAACTGTTTTTTTTGTTTTTTTTTGCTTTGCCCCCAGAGCCAGTTCATGTGAGTGGAACACCTGTGGCCAGCTGGCCCAGATTTGCAGCCAGTTTGTAGGTCTTTCTTCCTGATTCTCCCCTCATGTTGAAATGGTAGAAGATTTTCAATATTTAGGAAATTTCTTTGACAGTATTTTTTTTTAAGTTCAGGAAATTGACCCAATCAGGAAATTGGTTTCATGGTATAATAAATAAAACAGAATGTCCAGAATTATAAATACGGCCTGTAAAATTTTCCGGGAGAATTCAGAATACCTGTTTCATACGTGACAGAGGTTTAATCTCTTTTGTCTTGAAAATTCTCTGGCAATATTAACAATTTATTCTGAAATGGTGTTTATTGTCTGGCTTGCTTCCTATTTTTCGCCACACAGGTGGTTGTCGCTGGCAATAGCAATCCAGAGAAGGTGGAACGGCTGATCATAGTGCCTGCTCACACTCTTAGCTGCTCTGTGATTGGTCAGATCCTCCCGTGATGTTCCAGATTATGTTGTGAGGCCGTAAAACAACCGGGAGCAAGTTCAGAAGTGTGTTTCTCAATTTTAGGTCACTTTGTTTGCTAAATGCTGGAAGGTTATGATGAAATTATTAATCAATAATCAGTATTATAATCTCATATTGTGAATTCTTCTGATAATTTCTTCTATTTCCACTATCAGTCCCCCCCCCCCCACCCCCCAATTTCAGACCCAGCCAGTTGTCAAAGATTTTAAAACCACAGTTTTAAATTATAACCATCATCTTCTTATCTGTTTAGAAAAATAATAAATAAAGTGATATACTGCCCACTGTGATAGAGGAGAGTGTTGGTGCCTTTGGGGGCTCTTCACATGGATAACCATTTAATCCCTCACAGGTTTACACTGAACCTCCAGGCTGCACTTCAACATGCAACACACACAAGAAAGCTCCGTGCAGTGGATGTGAAAGTGTATAGGATAGATAGTTATACAGTTTTACCTGCATAAATACAGTCAGGTTTAGCCCATTTGAATGTATAGGCAGCATATTAAACGTTTTCCTTTTCTTTTCTGCACGATGATAAGAGAGGCAGAAGGCTGAGCAATAATGCTCGTGAAAAATGCTGTTCCTCACGCCGACGAAGCTAAAAGAAGAGTCTACATATAAATGACTGTGGATATCGATTCAGAGGACGAGAGACGGAAGCCTCCATTATTGTTCAATTCATTTTTTTTACAAAGTTTTGGAATGTTTAAAGCTGATTTGGACGGGGGCTGCGCTAAAGGGAGCCTCAGTCACATGGAGGAATGAGTCGACTCCACTTCCCCTGATATCCGTGTCTCACTGTGGAGGAAAGAGATCGCCTCATCTGTACCGCGGAGCAGAGAGTAACAGCTTTCATTACAGGAGACTTCAGTAATCACTGCAGCCATTAATGCTCCGTTAGGCAGCCTCTTTATTTGTCAGCTATAGTGCTCCACCTTTAGAGGTGGCCGGTCTCTCATGTTTATACATAACAGAAATCGATAGTCATAGAAAAGGAGAGAGAGAAGGAGAGAGCGTTGTGGTAAAAAAATAATCAAGACCTCGTCTGCATCCTGTTAATGGATTTGTTTGACGCTCTTTAATGCCCACATTATCATCAGCAGACCAACAAAGTCCAAGTATTAACTGTGCTCATGGAGGCTGCATATGGAGGCCAAGTCGTTTCCCATTTATCAAACCCGCATTACTGTCTTTCTCTCTCTCCCAGGTCTCATCTGCTGATTTCACAGGCTTAACACTGAGATGATTTGTCCCCGGCAACCAATCAAAAGGTCATGATTTGATCATTTAGAATATAATTAATGAATAAATACTAGTACTGACCCAGCTGGTGAGGTTAAGTCTTTTACAGTCACACCACAGATTATATATCAGACACAAGCAAGAAAAACCTTTTGTGAATGGGTGATTATTTTTTAACATGTTATTTAAAGAAAAAAAATAATCATCAAAAAATAATCTGTTTCAACCAAAACAGAACAGATGTTTTCTTGTTCCTCTCTTGTAAAACAGATGTCTTTTAACTTTGACAGAAAGCAGTACGTTTCTTTTGTACTGATTACATTTTATTAATGGAAAATAATCCATGCACAGGCTTTTTTGACCCAGAAACAAACTATGAGCTTTGATCAATAAGGCCTACAGGTCATAAATTGAGCCAAAACAAGACAAAACCATATAGGAAAGCCTTTATTTCTGGGAAAAAAAGTTTATTACTTCATTAAACTGTATGTCGGTAGCTTTCTGAACCTCATGTCTTGGTCTTTTAGTGAGACCCTGTGGAGACGACGTAAGTCGTTTCCAGTGCAGTGCACATGCAGGCACAGAGTCAGTCATCCCTCACACATGGCACACCAGACGCTTTTTGTCTTTGCCAAAACAAAGAATGATTGCGGCTAACAACTGTAGCTGCAGCTGTTTCTCTTCTGTAGAGGCAGCAGCCAGCAAATTAAACTCCCTGATGCTGTTTGCTCCTTCCTCATCCCGCCGCCTTTATCTCAGTCATAGTTGTCTTTCTCTCTTTGACCTCCTCCTCCTCCTCCTCCTCCTCCTCCTCCTCCTCCTCCTCTCTGAGGCTGCAGCTCATTGAGCATCAACAACACAGGGGTATTTGTTTCTCGTTAGCTGATGCTTGCGTCCTCCCGGAGGAGTTGGCTGTTTTGTAGCAATGCAGGACACATGATTGGAGTTGGCATGGCAGCGTTGCCAGGGGCGCTGTGCCTCCAGCTTCACAGCTCCGTGCCTACACTGAGCGAAGTGACAGTGGCCAAAATAACTCAACGGTACCGTCTGAGAGTTCCTCTGGAAGTAATTTTTTGTTCTGCATCTTTTCTGTTTTGTGTAAACATCATATAAGGCATATTCGTTTTCAGCACCTGGATCGTAAAGGTATTTTTAAAGCGACCAACCTCTCCTCTGAGCCTGTGTCCTCTTTTATTTCCTCCTCTCTGCTCCATTGCCCCGAGGACTTGGAGGAGTTGGCATGAGTGTGCTGCAGATGTGCTCCAGGGTTCGTCATCGAACTCACCTGCTCATAATTATTTAACACCGCAGTTCGACGAAGGTGGACTTTGCACCCGGCAAAGCCCTAGGGCCATCTAGTATTCATTTGTGCTCATAAGAATCCAAATAAATGCAAAGCTGCAGTTGATGTGAGGTTGATAAACAGTGGAAAAAGCTTTCTTCATTCTCTACTTCATTTAACCACATAACAAGTCTCACAGAGACTGGAGGTTTTCTCAAGAGGCATCTTGTGAGGATGGCAGCATAAAACCCTGGGACTGTCATGGTAACAACTACATGACACACGATGTGAGGAGGCTTGGAAAATGTGACACAGTCCACAAAGTGGCAAAAACAATTTCCACTTAAGATTAAGGTGATATTAGCTGTAAATAATTGCCTGGTGGCCTCAATGTGAGCAAAGTGAAGCGGACACCATGTTTGGAAGTAGGAGAATCATTTAATTTCCATACACAGTTCAGTCAAGCTCCACTTGTATGCTTACACCATGTTATTGTATTGTCCTCCCAGTATGCAAACACTATGGAGGGTGTTTGCCTCTGCTACACTAGGTGGCGATATGGCCCCTTTCAGCTTGTTAGTATTGGGTGTTTTCCATTTCATCTATAACGTCACAAACCAACAGCTTTAACTGGTGGCGAGGTGGCAGCGCATCAAGTGCCATTCTCTGCCTTTCTACCGTTTGTCAACTTGGAAACATTTATTTCTTTAAGGTGATAGACTCCTTATCAGTCCGTGTTTTCCCTGCTGTTGTCTTCTTCTTCTTTTGTGAATGGCTTTCTTCCATTATTTTGGGTCAAAGTTTGGAGAGCGGAACTGAGGAACATGAACAGAGCGAGTTTTAAATCAACTCCCAGTCGCATTGTCTGTTTTTTGCTGGTCTAACTGTGAGAAATTTGATTTAGTACAATTTCAGGCGCACTAATATGTGCAGTATATGTACGGTTTTAGTTGGACTAACCCAATATTTTATTTTCCTTCTGTCAAGTAAACGAAAATACATGAGTGTGTTTTGTTTTCATGTTAGTGCAGCTACATTATGCTAAGGAATATTTATTTGCAAAGCGCATTTCATCTGCAATGCAATTCAAGGTGCTGAATAAAATTTAGAAGCATACTGACAAATAGCAAAAGCAGCAAAAGCCGATGCATGAAAGGAGATAAATGACACTTTTCATTTAGGAAATAGATCACACAAGTAGGGGTGCAGTATTAAAAAAAAAAGAAAAGTAAATATATTACCCTACTCTATAAAAGGCTGTGGCAAAAGGGACAAAATTCACACGGATATGAAAGAACTCAGAGATGCAGCAGATCTCTGTAGGTTTGCTCAAAAAAATATGAAGCGCAGAAGCTGAACGTGAACCTGTGCCAGATGATGGTTGTTCATGTAACAGCAGATCGGAAATGTATTTTGGCCCCAATGTGTTCAGGACTTTAATAAACCAAAAACACTATTAGCATGTAGCATAGGGGTTCTTTGGGTATTACTTTTTTCCATTTCATATCAAATTCAAAACAACTTTGTTCAGCCACACTGCCAAAATCATTTGGCACTGTGTTTACATCAAAAAGACTGACAGATACAGATGGAGGCCAAAAGACTTTTGAGCTACCTAAAACCTAAAAATCCTGTTTTCTCAGCCTCACTGTCCTTTTTTGATCTGTATTCATCAAGTGAAAATTAAAAAAAAAAGCATGGCAAATTTGTTCACTAAGATTTAGTGAGTTGGGTGTTGAGCTCTTTCACAACCAAGAAAATGGTAGACATGTTAGACATGTTGGTTAGAGTGTAAAAAATGAGTTTTTATATGAATGTTTTTGCTTTTACTCGCTTTGTAAAGCCATTTGAATGGCAGCTCTGCCGTATATGAATACCAATATTTCATTCACATGAAGGGGGTAGAGATGGACAAATGAAACATGTGTAGTAGATACAGTCATCAGCTCCACAACTGAACAGGAACGTTTTATTTTTGTGTCCCATTACAGTCTTTCTGACCCGATATTGCTTATGCCCCCCCCCCCCCAACTCCGACCCGATATTGCTTACGCACCACCCCCCCCCCCCAACTCCACATCCATTTTATATGAGCAGAGCTCATTGTGGCTCAATCTATTTTCTCATCTGCACTCACTTCTGCACCGCTCAGTCTGGTGTTTTCAGGCTGGAAATGAAATCCCATGCACACATAACCACATCAATGATTTGTCAAAAGGCATCAGCGTTTGCAAAAAGCCTGGGGAGAGGTTCCAATGTTTGCATAGTGGGAAATAAGCAACTATGACCAACCTCAACACCCTCACCCCCTACACATCCACCTCTTAACGCTGCTTAAATTTGAAGCCTGGGAGTAGTAGAGGTGATCAGTTCCTTCCTTCCTGTTGTCTGCGATGCAGAAAAACAGCTTCTTACCGATTTTTGAAAGTGGCCCCATGAGCAGCCGTGCTGGGTTTTTTTTTTTTTTTTTTTGTTCCCCATCAAAATGTGCTGATAGGAAAAGGTTTTTTGTTTTCCCTTAAAAAAATATCTGCTGCACTGACTTTAGATACCACAGAGTAAAGAGTGCACACGCACACACGTGCGCGCACACACACACTGGCCAGCAGTATCAAGCCACTTTTACGGGCCACAAAAACAAATGACTCCCTTAAGCTCAGATCTTTACTGTAGGAATCAGATGAGTCGTGTACGCCAGTCTGTGAGTAATTAATTCACCATGCACAACTATTGTTATATTGATCCACAAAGTGCTACCACGGTAGAAAAGCCAATACACGTGTTATTGATTGAAAAGAGAAATAGCCGTGGGACCCTGTAAGCCTGGTACATATACTGCTTAAGCTAAAGAGACAGGCAGCGTGTAGGATTACTATATCAACGACTCCCTCAGAAACCAGATGAGTCCTGCTAATTTTAGCTGCCGTCTAATATGATGGGGACCATTTGGGAGCTGGTGGAGATGTCGGTGATGCGTTTGGTGGTTAGTGGATGATTTAACTATTCCTGACTGATTAGTTCTCATTCTTAGCTGCTTTTTTTTTTTTTTTTTTTTACGTTTTTTCTTAACAGTGCATGAAGTTCATCAGAATTAACACTGTCCTTGAAATGAGAGACTATTATGTCTATTCACCCAGAGCAGAAAGATGAATAAATTAGTGTATATTGAGTTATTGAGTTGCTCTGTTACACTGACATGGTGTAATTTTGGAGATTTTGAACATGATCAGGCTGTAGGCTGGGATAATCCCATCGTCTGTCTCCATGAAGTGCAAAGATCAAGATTAAAATTGCTAATTTGAAGGCAGTCAGTAGGACCCGCCAAAATGTAAAGGCTTGGCTTGCAGTGGTGATTTGTTTTTAGTGGTTTGACACAGCGTTGAAATACACATGAAATATGGACCACAATAAGCATTGTGGTCCATGCAGTTATGCAAAAATACTGTAGCTACAAAAAAATGATTTCTATGAAAGCATGTGAAAGGTTAAAACAGGATGTTAGAGCAGTAAAACCAAACCAAAACAACACACACATACATGTGCAGTACTTTCTAGTTAATATTTCTATATAAAATGCAAAAGCAAACACAATTTGTTGGAACTAATGTCTTTATAGTTAATGAAAATAAACCTTCAGCTTGCATAGAAAACATACTTTAGCTGTTGTAGTTAAGTTGTATAGAAACATTTGTATATTTTCTGAGACACATCGGAAATTCAGATTTAGAATTCCTACCTATTCCATACACATTGAAACACTATAAATCCGTCACATTGAGAGACAAAGATTAATTGTTACTGTCGATATAAAAAGTCTATATCCTTCCAACTAACACAGAAAGGTGGCCACCTTCCTCTGAGGTATAAATAGACTAAATTATAAATTAGAGCACTTTGCATCTAATGTGGACCATTAATGAAATTTCATCATTTCCATGTCACACTTTTCACATTTGTCCTGGCAGGACTATAATCAGCAGCAGACCACTGATGTGTAAGTAATGTGCTTTACAAATGGGCTTCATTATGAAGGTGAACACATAATGAAGAGTCTCGTGGCATGGCATTAATGTGTGCGGTTCAAAATCTGTTTGACCATTAATGTTCTTTTGCTCTGCAAAGATGTTGAGTAAAAAAAAAAACAAAAAAAAAAAAACACATGGCAATAAAGAATGAGCAGTGTGAACTATTTTGTAAAAACAGAAGGAATTCTTTAGTGTCAACATTGTCAGAAGTTAAAGCTGGAATAGATGCAAACTTGTGGAGCGGTGATAGGAAAATATCAGTCTTCTTTGGTTATTGATTTCTTTCGTTTTTACCATTTTATTATCTGGACCATAAGGGTTGGGGTTTTCACAACAAACTGACAAATCGATTTGCTGCACAAATGAACTTTGTTATTCCATTTCCAAAACCATTAAGAGAAATTAGTTCACTCGATCAAGTTTTTATTATACCAACTCTAAGGAGAAGTGTCCATAATTTTGTCAATAATGCTGCATCTTGCAGGACTAAACTGCATACCTACAGTATCTTACCTACTGACAAGGTCTGCAATGATTATTTGATGAATCGATGACTAAATTCATCGATTAAAAGTTTTTTTTAATAATCAAAGCAAGTTCTCGGATTTCTCAGCTCTTTAAATGTGAATATTTTCTGCTTTCTTTGCTCCATAAACAAAGAAATCATTAAGATTGATGAATTTTGCTATAAAAAACGATATTCAAATAAGAACATAATTTCCAGGTTTGGTAAACACTGATTTTATGGACAAAAGTACTTGACTAATTGAGAAAATAATCAACTGAGTAATGGATTATGAGAATAATTGTTTGTTGCAGCCCTACTACTGACAAACTGAGAGGAAATCCTCCAAAGATGCTACAGAATACCTTTGATTCATCCATCCATCCATCCATCCATCCATTCATCACCTGTTCCACTTGTCCTTTGAGGGTTGCAGGGGAAGCTGGTGCTAATCCCAGCTGACATTGTTTGAGAGGATTACTAATCTATTACAGGAACGACCTACACAGACAAACATTCATTTGCGCTCATGTTGAGTCCTGTCGTTATTTTAGAGTCTCCATTTTTAAATGGCCAGCTCACCCCAGGAGAAAACGGCACAATCCATTTTGACATCCTGCTACAAGACTTTTCTTGGCTGAGCAAGTTTTAAACCGTTTAAACTCATTTCTGAACTCATTTCAGGCAGTGCTGAAAAATGATGAATAGATCATATTTGAATGCACTGTGGAAAAGAGCACAAAGGAGTAAGGGGGAGCTCAGGGAGAGGCATTGTTGTAATGGCAATTTGACAAACAGATAATAATTTGGCTCTAACATTAGAAAGACATTTAAAGTCCAGATTTAATCAAAACTACAACAACTTATTGACCAGAGAATATCCAACAGATTTGATATTCACAGCCATCTACAGGGTCCAGAAAATGTTTAAAATGCGGTTTATGAAGGATTACCAACACTGGATATAACCTGCAGCTACACGGAAAAAGAAAAGTGAGCTCACATACACTCTAGGCCTGATTGAAATCAGGCTTATCACAGAAAGGTCTGTGCACACATACAGGAAGTAACTGTCATGTGATCAACACACATGGGTGTCATTTGTCCAACGTAGACAAGCGTAGCGTTTAAAAAAAAACAATGTTGTGCAACAAAGCCGTAAGCAATTTTTAGACATTAACAAATACCAGGCTTTGAAAGCTTCATAGCAACGATAATCTGTTTAAAACAATATTTATTAAATTTGATACAGTGTCTCCATATTGCTCTTTCGGCTTTTTTTATAATGGCAATCTTACCAGTTCACAAAAAAATTGTGACAAATGTAAATTTGTACATTGTACATACATTTCTGCAATTTACACATAAAGACTGTGCCATCAATTTGACACTATTTTCAGTTCTCTGTACTCTGCTTTATTGAGAGATCCCATTGGATCTTCTCTTAACGGTTAATCTTCATCGGTTTCGTAGTCCAGACATGTTCACATGCTCTGATTAAAACAGGTGATACACTACGACCTGACTTGCACGGCTGCCTGGCGTAGTGATACAAGCCCGAAAATAGTGCCCGATTGATGGCGCGGTCTGACATATTCTGACATTTCCTTAGTGCGGTAATTTATTTTAGACAAAGACATTTACGGAACAGCCAGCGGCGGCTTTGTGCATGTGTGATTCATTTGCAGTCTGGACACAGAGGGACAAACGTCTCCTGCTCTGGCAGCAGCTGGGAGGGACTGCAGCAGCAGCAGCCGCTGCTCGTTTGGAAGTAAAACGATAGAGACTTTCATGTCAGAGTCTCCAAAAGTCTCTACTAACACCAGAAAAAGTGGCCCGATTTGTTGCTATTCCCCCTTTTTTTTGTAAAAGAGTCACTAGAAGTGTCCACATAGTCGCTAAATATTTGCAACTCTCCTTTAGATTCATGTCCGTCATCATGCCGGCCCACCTCTATAAATAGAAATAGTACCTGAAAGTAACATAGGGCCTTTTTAATGAGCCAGGATCATGGATTGATATGGCAGAAAGTGTGGTGTGAAAAAAACAATCTCCCTCATGTTCTGCTGAAATACATCTTAAGTAAAAGGTTGAAAACAATTCTGCAAATGAGAGCCTGTCTGCCCATAATACATCTTTTAATACATCTTTTTCAGGTGTTTGATTGCACCTCACCTATGTCACCCCTGTTCTGGGCAAATAATGAGTGAGGGAACAAAGGTACGACAGATGTGCAAGGACAGAAACCTTTAAATTATCATCATCATCTGCAGAGGCATTGCGGGATTGAATACATGAACACTGTAACCTAAAGACTGTAAAAATGAACTTGTATACACATTCACACACAGACTCGCGTGCAGTCACACCCTCATTTGAACCTACACTTCAGATGCACACACCAAAGGAGAGGGGCATCCAAGATGAATGGATAAAGGAGAGCGTTGTCAGTTTCTCAAGTGCATGTCAAAATAAGAGCTCAAATTTGACATTAGCTTTGAGATTGGGGGGGTAAAAGGAAGAGGCGTATACTTTTGCAAACTGTGCTTGTGTTATTGCTGAGGTGTGACATGAATACTGTGCTGCAAGGCTTCATATCTACTGAGCCGGAGAAAAGGTGAGATAATGTGTGTATTTGTTGTTGACAGCGTTTCATCTTGCTTTGGGCTAATTCATCTGACTTTTAAATAGTTGTTGTTGTTGCTACCTTCGGGGTGAGCTGTGGCATCACTTTACATCCTTCATGACCTGCTTCTTAAGATTTCAGGTGTGAGATTTTTGTTGTCATGGCTTTGCTCTTTTAAATTAATCCACTATGTATTTATGTGAATACCTTTTGGCTTTAAGATGATCTCTGTGAGAATTTAGATCTTGAAGGAATTCTCTTTATTATTATTTTTCTTTTTTTTATATATTTATCACTTTAAACATTTCAGTTTTAAATAAAAAAAAAAATTCTATCATTTTTGGCTTCTTAAATGTTAATTTGTTGTGATTTCTTTGCTGCCCCATAAAGGTTTGGGAATTAACTGACATTTTATGGGTCAAGTCCCAAGTACCATTTATGTAATTTATTTATTTACGTATTATTTGGCATGATTGTGTCAATGTGTTGCTACTTTTTATTTTTCATTGAAAAAAATACAAAAAAAACCAAAAAACATACCATATGAATAACTGTCTGAGCCCAGCTGTCCTTTACCAAGATGTAGTTGAAGCTGAACAATGAAACTTGTTAAGAAATGTTCATGTTCAAGTAGCTGAGAACAAAATTTTTATTTAAAAAAAAGATAATTTAATACTTGTGTTGTAAGTTAACTGATCACTTTTGATACCTTGGGAACAAAAGGGTTTATAGGTCAATTAAAGATACTTTAATTGTTTAGATTCTGCAAGACTAATGCATTTACACACAGGAGAAGGCATAGTGAATATTAAGAACCAATTTTATTTCGATTTTATGTTTCCTATCAGCAACTGTGTCCAGTCTCAGTATTTCCTTGCGTGCGTTAGGGTTGGCATCACATAAATAACTTGCCACATCTAACAGTGGATTTTTCCAAATCGGAGTGCACTCCGTGTGGACTGTTCGGCTGTGCTGACATTTTATGTCTGCCGGATGTCAACGTATTGACTGTGCTAACCCAGATAGAGGAGTAATGCTCCATTAAACTGATTGTTTGAGAAGTGGTGGAGGAAAGCTAAAAGGACAGGCAGCAACAATTACCAGTGCGTGCACATTCACACAGTCACTGACGTACTGTACAGGCTGAGCATCAGGGTCCTGGATTTTCAGCTTATTGAGTGATTCTTAAAGTAGTGGTGTCATTTTTTTCCTGATGCAACAGCAGATGTATTTCTTTTAACCCCTTGCCTTTATGTCTCATCCAAGACAACGCTCCATCTAAATCTCATATGTGACGGTCTCTGAAGATGAAAGAGTGCACTCTACACAATGACTTAGTATGGGGGTGTCAAACTCATTTTACTTCAGGGGCCACGTACAGCACAATTTGATCTAAAGTGGGCCGGACCAGTAAAATAATAACATAATAAACTATAAACAACAGGAACTCCAAATGTTTCCCTTTGTTTTATATTCAATGCTGTATATTTGTACAAAACATATTATGAACCTGAAATTTGTGAGAGAAAAAATGTGCAATTTCAACAACATTATGCCTAAATTAACCATTTACATGTGCATTACAAATTACAGAAACCTTGGAATTATAAAGGCACAAAGCATTTAGTCACTGGAACTGAAAATTGTAGTATTCCACATCATGATTCGATTCACAAATTTGCACTGCAGGCCGGATTGCACCCTCTGGTGGGCCAGTTCTGGCCCACGGGCCTTATGTTTGACACCCCGGCTTAGTATGTCAGTGAGATTTTATAACAAGTGTGTCAAGTTGTTGACTTTCATTGCAAGGAAATGTCAAAATCCATGACTACAAGTAGCAGCTGCAGACTAACTTAGTCATCGTCTCCTCTTTGTGCTCACCTTGGGTGCTATGTCTCTCAGGTGACATCACATTAAAAGTTCCATGAGGCAACGACAGTCTGAAGCACTGGGATGGTGAAATTATGGGAAAGAAATCATATTCATGGACAAGGTTGTTTGGTAATATCCCGTTTTCATCATTTCGTGGTGTGGTGGAGTATGCAGTTTAAATTTCGCGCAACACTTGTTTCAAGGGTTGACAGAATTTCGCGGTTGCTTGGTTACTAGGCAAACGGTACAGTGGATCTCCATCTTCACACGTCTCCTCAGGTTCGGCTCAGTCAGAATTGATGTGGAAGTGTTGAAAGTGGGTCCTCAGCTCCAGTGGGCAGGTTTAAACTCTCATTATGTAAATATTAGTGGGTAAAATTCATCGTTTATATGTGAGGATAATGTACAGTGAGCCTGTTGCTGACACCCTGAACAGTCAGCTCACATTACATGGCTTCTTATGACTACTTGTTTAAAAACAAGTCATTTTTACTGATTTTAATGATTCAGAAATTATAAATGAAATACTGGATGGAACAAGCTACTGTATATACTGTACATTTTAATGTGTAATCTGTGCTCTCTTTTTGACTCAGACGGTTTTACCACTGCAGCATCCATAGCAGCAGGTGACTCTGCTGACATAACAGAGTGTAGAATGCTGTAACTGACCAATCAGGATGGAGGACTCAACCAAGCTGTGTAATAACTGCACATCAAGAATTTCAAGCACTCTGATGTTGCTCTCCTGCGTTTTCTTTCTTCCATCAGTCTTGAGTTGGTGGACGTTTTTACATCTCCAGTGCCTCCAAGAGCCTGTTCATTGTGGTAACCACTGGGCTTCTGTAATATTTCCAGACCATGACCTCAGTCTGTAAACTGCCTTGAGGTAATGCAGGTTAAGATTTGGTTCAGTTGAATGGAATTGAATTGAACACAGCTCTCTGCTGTGAGCCTGCCAGCCATTCTGGCTTCTGCTTCTGCACATTATTTTTACAACCCTGCCTTGAGCGCGTTTGACCATGGAACACACGCAAACTTTGCCTGGCAGTTCAGGGTCTGACCCATGCAGTTGCAAGTTGCATGCGAGTTTTCCGGTATTTCTTTTCAAAACCTTCATGCATAATTTGTGAAACTCACAGTGCTTCAAAGAAAACCCCCTGATACAGAAATGAACCTCACTGCTGTTAATTAGCAATCCTTCTATTCGGCTTGACACATCCTTTTTCTTGGACAGCAGTAGAGATTTCTGAGATTTTTTGAATGTATTCCATCTATACACTGATTACAGTTGGGTAGGATCATGTGTTTAAGGTAATTATTTCCTTTTAAAGGTATGGTAGGCAGGATTTTTTGGTTAATCCATAATAACTTTTCAGCTTAAGTGAACCGAGAGATAGAATGAGACTTCTGCATCTTCTCTTGTCTCTATTTACAGCTCTTGCTATTTCTGTCCCGTGATGGGAGATTTTGATCAATAATGGCACAATGAGACAGACAGTGAGTCCTCTTCCACGATTTGCACTTTTCCATGATACTATTCTGTCGTGGCTCTACTCAGTTTGGGTATCAGGTGCATCGTTTTCCATTACTTCATTGTACCTACACACATGGGCGAGGTCGTGACAGCGCAGCTGCCGTGATGTCATTCTTTATGTGACACAAACACACCAACAACGGAGAGCATCGAGGTGAACTTGCTGCTCCGCCTGTGGCTTTTTATCGCACACAAAGCAAGAGAAGAGAGCCAGAGAAGGCTGAAGTTGGTGAAACAAAATGGTTTATAAAAAATGGCAGGTTTTGTTTTGTCGGACATGACGCTCATGACTCTTCCAGTTGATGACATCCTCTGGCCGGCAGTCTGTTGATGTCACAGTTTAATAATGGCTCAGCTCACTTGGAACCTCGCCAGAGCACCAGGTACCGTCCCTAATGGAAAAGCAAAAAAAATTTAAAAAAAATAAAAAAATTTAATAGAGTCGAGTCAAGCTTATGAGCCAATATGAGCCATTGGATATATAGCATTATTCTCTTGGAGGATGTTCGGCACTTGTCATTATGAGCACTTTGCTGTCACATCCATGTCACACTGTAAACGGTGAATGATGCACACACATTAGTGTGTTATTTTACTCAACAAAGAGATGTTTTGAAAGACAGTAGGACTCAGTCATAAGCATCATGTAATGGATCATACGTATTATTGAATCCCATAATCTCATAATGTGTAATGTATAAGAAAAGAAAATCTGTTATTCTGACAGATCTCTCCGACTCATCACTGTTTTATTAAAAAATATACATCAAACTGAAAGCATCGTTTTCCTCCGTTGCCAGGAAATCACCATGGGTACTTTATTATTATTCACCAAGTCAGTGTGTCAGTGAAGAAACCTCCGTGCTTGTTTTCTGCACTAGCTTTAGGAGATTTTGCTCATTATCACAAACTTGTCTGAACAGGCTGCAAACTGAGGGCCAACTTGCACTGTGGCTGCCAAACGCAATCAAAAGGCAGCAGTTTTCAGTCACGCTGTTTGCTGCAGTTATAGTACTTAGTTTTTCCACCACTTCTCCTTCTCCTTCATGTGTTTCCTTCACTGAAAAGTCTCTGTTGACGCTGAGGCCCAGCGGTTAATCAAACCGTGCTTGAGGAACAGTGCAGCACAATGCAAAATGGCTCACCGTGGAGTGAAGGTGAAGAAAGCGTCCACAATATGCCTCCATGTTAACATGGGCCAAGCCAAATGATTGTCTGCATTTACTGATAATGAACTGTGACAAATCAAGCCTGGAGTGGCATGACTTTATGGGATTACACATGCCCATCAACTCTGATAATGTTAATAAAAACCTAACACATGTATGAGTAGTTATCTTTTTTTTCGCCATAGCCAGTGATGACTGGGGAAACACTTGAGCGACATTTTCAGCGTTTCAATCAGGATGATTGGATTTTATGACACTGTGTGACCGGGAAGGTCAAAGCGATGTTGGCGGTAGTCGGAAGGGAAGGTTAAATAGAGCACAGAGAGCATTGTGGGCCATTCCTATGATTCTACCACTGCACTTTCTGCTCAACAAAATGAAATGTTTCCTCTGTGGCCTGGTGAAGCAATTACAGGACCTCTGCAGGCTTTATTTAGGAGGAGCTGGTACTGCTAACAAAACGGTTTTCTATAGGAAACCCAGGGGAAGTGATCATTAAGAAACATCTCTAAATCCATCTGTGATGCAGAGGGAGATATACTCCCTGTGGGTGTGTATGTGTGTGTACGCAGACAATCTGTGACCCAGGAGACTCTAGTACATCTGTTACAGATGAAGGGACTTCTTAAACACATTCCAATGAAGTGACTATCAGCTGCTAATGTGCTGCGATAATGGAGTCAGGTTGCTGCTGATGATGCTGGCGGGGAAATAGACCTTAAATCATTCCTCTTTTCATTAATCTGTGAAATTTATGTTCTACCGCGAGGAGCTAACTAGGTTTAGTTTTGCGTGATTTCAACAATGGAGGGGGTAGGAAAAGAAACGCCGTACTCCCTCTGAGCTATTCCTCCGCATTATTATTTTTCAATGTATGAATTGCAGGTATGCATTATGCATCACAGCCGAGACAGAGCACAAAATCTGGAGATTTGATTAGCAATATTCAGGTGCCAAATCACGATGTTTTAATCGGAAGAATACAACACTTTCAACAGATTCACCATCTGTTTGAAAGAGGTTGAGTCACGAGTGTCATTACTTCTTGACTCCTCACGGTGGCGCTTATTGCAGGAACGAATGGGTTTGGGAAGAGAGGTTAAATGGAGGAAGAAGTTGGCATAATGGCCTAGAGGTCTAGGACATAGAGAAATCATAATTATATCATGATATTATAATTACTGTGGGCCATAACATAACATATAACATGTTCCCAGTCCTAAACTTTGTCATCCACCAGTGTTCGCTGCCATGCACAGAGGAAATATTGAAACCAAAGTTAGCCTTAGTTTGTTTCATGACTGAAATACCATTAGGTTTTTAAAGTCATATCTGAGATGTTTTAGTTTTAGTCAACTAAATAAAACTATCTCTTCTTATTATTCTCTTCTTCTATGGTTCTCTTCCCATTTCATTTGGCCTTATTTTGTTTTCGTTGATGAAAGTGTGAGTAGTTTTTGTCATATCAACTTTCTTTTTATTGACTTAAGGTCTTGGTTTATTGGTTTAAAAATGTTTGTGGACTAGGGCTTCTTTGATATGGTTTTCTGGAGTTTGATACGGACAGTTACAGACATAGTCACGTGACAGTCACCATACTCCTGCCCTCTCACACCTCCCCTGTGATAAAGGAGCAGTGTCGCCGCACTCGTCCCTGGTGACGTGCACGGCCCACACACCGTTTCATACAAATAGAACTGGCTGCCCACACACAAACTGGACCGTGCACTGTTCTTTCTTAAACTATGTGCTGGGACCTACAATATTTCACAGCCCTACCTTTGCTGGAGTCGCCACATGGCACTGGCGGCAGTGAATAATGAGGCTGCGTGGGACCCAGGGGATGGGATTACATTTTTCATTTTGGTTCAGAGCAGATATAAGTTTGAGGCCCTTTGAATTATGCAGTGGAGGCTGTGCTGTTTATCAAAAGCCCTCAGATATAGAGGTTATTTGAGAGGACGAACAAAGAAATGAATCAAGATTCAACATCACACTTTTTTTTTTTTGTTGTTGTTGTTTCTAATGATTCAAGAAACAGGAGGCGTGGAATAAATGCTGTCTGGTCCGTGAGGGTGCAATGGAAACGAGCAGCTATTTTTCTGACCATATGGAACTAGAAAACGCCAAATAAATATCTTCACAAGTGTGATGAAAGCAGAGTGGGACGTGTACAACACAGAGTATTGTGTTTCCACCATATGGAAGAGTATGTTGGACATTTTCTTAGCCCAGAGACATTTTTAAATATGAAATATTGATTAAAACAAAACAGGGATTTATGCCCATGTTCTGACTTAAAGGCAGGGAAGGATAAAGGTCATCAGTAATAAGCCATCTGCTCACATTAGCCTCCTTCTACACATTTAAATCATAGCAAAGCTTTAGATTTCTCCAGATGTTGATCTGGAGAACAAAGACCGATGTTAGGTTTCGAAACCTTTGTTAGGGTTGTGAATTGTTATTCAGTAGTAGCATTAATACTTACATTAGAATGTATGCTTATCTTAGCAGTCGCATTATTTGACTTGGAAAGTTAACACAATTAAAATACATTACTGAACTCAAAACATTACTTATAAAACATTAAATAATCACTCATTTGAAACAATGTTTAATACAGGTACGTGTCAAAATGTATAATTTACAATTTGAAACTATAAAATTACCCAATTGCAAAGGCTGGTACTAAGAGTTTTTGTTTTTGGCCACATTTGTTAGTCTGAAAGGGGTGTAGTTTACAATGCACAGGGTACATTTAGCTGACGTTTTCTGTGGATCTTGGTTATAGTCCAGGGAAGAAATGATTGAATTTTGGTGGTGATTTGATGTATTGAATTGATACTGTGTGAAACTGAGCAGCTTTGGCAGAGGTTTCCACTCTCTGAGTGCTTTAGTTGTCACTTTACAAATGTAATACATGTTGGAAACAACTCATATCTCTAAGTATCAGTTTTCCTCCTTTCATTATGGCTGTTAATATTTCAGTGGAGTCATTTGATAATGCTGCACACAACAGATTTTAAGACTTGAATAATTGTAGCACAAATCAAATGGCAATATGTGTCAGAGAACTTAAGCAATTAGTTATTAAACCTCAGCAGAGTTCTGGATGTATCGTTCACTGGAGACCTGAAAGAATAGTATTAGTCAACTGTGGATGCAATGAATGCACAGATCAGAGAATCGACAACAGAGAATATAAGTGACCTTTCAGGTATAAAGATTGTAGTTTTGCTGATGATGTTTTCAAAAGTGACATTGCTGTGAAATATCATATTAAAATTAGGGTCACTTTTGCTTAATCCAGTGGTAAATCTCAATCCCCATCTGAAAAGCCTTTTCTATTCTAACATCAAAAGAAAAAATAATAATAATAACAGCTAGTACTGCTGTTGAGCTAGAAAAGTTTTAGTTTAAAGTGTTATTTTTTTCTGACTTTTTAGACAGTATGGCTTCTGAAAAGAAAACAAAGTGTCCTCTAACGGTCCCACTCCTGCTCCTGTTTTTGTTAGTTTTGTCTTGTCAGCCTGTTTTCTCCCATCACAGCTTGATAATCCCTTTAAACTTTGTTTTATTTTTAATGCAGGTATTATGATGCTGGTGCAGTGCTGGCGCTCCTGGGTGAGATATCGCTGAGGATCACGCTGGCGTTAATTTGAGCTCTGCAGCAATTTGATGTCGGTGTCAGCCTTGGGAATCGTCTTTTTTTTTGTCAGTTCATACTATAATCCGCTTGTGTTTTTAGATATCCTCCAGAAGAACCTAATCAGCATTCAATGAAGTTGGCTTTGTTCATGCAGCCTTATCAGTAAACAAGAAGTCAGATAGTGTCGGTGCTGACACTATACCTGTGTGTTCAGACCACACTGCCTGTGTTGTCTTCTTCTTCTGCCTTATTATTGCGCCTGACTTGTTTCCATTTTTACTTACCCTTAAAGGTATACTTGCAGCATATTAGGGAATGATCTTTTAGAATGTTGCTGCATTCAGTACAGATGCATTTGAATGGCTTGTTAAGCCCCGTAAATGTCAAAGAACTTTAAGCTTCAAATGCCATTTCAGGGCTCGTATAGGAACTTGTTCAAAATAGTTTTCTAATATTAACAAATCCTGTAGGGTTTAGTATCTGCCATTCTCAAATGTATGTACTCTAGAATTTACATTTATATTAAAAAATTTAAGAATAGATATGTTTATATACATGTAACTTTTCCACATTCGGCCCAGTTTCATTTTGCAGTATCATGTCTATTCAGTGCTATGCAGGTTTTGCTGCTCCCAACCAAGGGAACCAGTTGTGTGAATATCAAAGGCATGGATTTAAAATTAATTTTCACATTATCTCATTTTACATTTGCATCCAAAATGACTTCCCACACAGGGACAGATCTAAGCTGTAGTACAACAGGACTCCTGGAAGTAAAAGAGCTGAAGCTGCTTTTAGACGTGCACCGAAGACTGTATGGGGTCTGCAGTTTCTTTTAAGATTCTTAAGTCCTTGGGTAAGAACAAAATCTATAATCACACTCAACAGCATACTTTCTTATATTGGACTACCTACATGCTCGTAGAAAATACAAATTTATTGTGGATTCTCCAAGTCTACTAATATATAACACTATAGGATTTAAATCACCATAATAATTTTTATGTTCAACTTTCCACTCACTCTTCATAATTTAACATCACATTAGTATCTCTTTAATCTCCAAAACGGCTTAAATACACACTTGCATTTTTTTTTTGGAGCTGCCTTGAGAACTTATTTAAGAAAACTAATTATTTGATAATGAGGTTAGTGTTATGATCCGCAGCTGTGTAGAACTGTCAAATATCTGTGCTGCTCCATCGTGATGGTTATGGGGTTAACAGGGTCCTACAGAGGCCCAGCCGTTATTGGAACTATTTCATGTATCCTCTGTGCTAATGTAATTTCCTGCGTAATAATCATATTAAGAGTAAAAATTGATTCTGGGCAGCCTGGGTGAGTGTGTGGACTCTTTTCTGTTAGAGCACAGTGATGTTTTTGCTGAAATTAAACGCAGTTTTAGAAAAAAAAAAACAGGTATACACTACCAGTCAAAAGTTTTTGCAATTTTCTGGACTGACCTTCAGTTCTTAAAGTATGGATGGACTGTCGTTTCAATTTTCTTAGCTGATTGGTTCTTGCCATAATATGAATTGTAACAGTTGTCAAATAGGGCTGTCAGCTGTGTACCTACCTGACTCCTGCACAACACAACTGATTGTCCCAACCCCATTATTAAGTCAAAAAATTCCACAAATGAAACCTGACATGGCACACCTGACGTGAAAACCATTTCAGGTGACTACATCATGAAGCTCATTGTTTATTTCACACTTTTTTGTTTACTACATAATTCCATATGTGTTCATTCATAGTTTTGATGTCTTCAGTGAAAATCTACACTGTAAATAGTCATGAAAATAAAGAAAAATAAGGTGTCCAAACTTTCGACTGGTAGTGTATATTCACATACATGAGCAGTAGAATTAACTATACTTTTACTTCTTCGATAGGATTTTAGGATTGTTTTGCATAAACGATGACAACTGTGAGCTTATAACTTAGTGAAAAGATGCAGCACATCATGCTATTACAGTATATGTTATTAACCTTCACTGTGACTGATCGTCATTTTATAGGTCAAGCAAAGAAACTTCTGTATGATTAAACTTTGGCTGAGCAGTTGCGTGGGCGAGTGCCGAATGAGCATAAACATGACAGTTTCCGAACAAACCCACTGGCGTCTGGCTGCGCGACAGCCCGTGGCTCTCAACCTGCCCGCTCACCACTTACTGAAGATGAATGACTTGTAAGTGGCCATTACTTACCACATGAAATGGTCTTAAAAGGAATGCCGTCGCCCTTGTGCGTGCAAATGTGACCAAACGCCATAAAGCCTCTTATCACTTAAAACAGGATGCATTACATGCTACAAAATATGAGGTCCAAGTGAACTTTGAGACCAGCAGCGAATTAAAAACAAGTTCACGTTACACAGTTCAGTGTTTTACAGGCCGGAATGCAAATCATGTTTTTTTTTTTTTTTTTTAAGTAACAGTAATGATTCAGAAGTAATGCAACAAAGAAGAACGAGTAACTGAAGAGAGACAGCAGCAAAATAGAAAGTAAATGTGTAACAGAATAGGAAAAGCAACTGAACAGAGTAACACAATAGATAAAAAAAAAAGATTAATAGAATAGAAAGTCACAAAGTCACAGAATAAAACTAATAACCAAAGAGAATTTAGAAGAGCAGAACAGAATAAACTGAGTTACAGAAGAGAGAGTAACCCATCAAAAGTAACTGCATAGTGAGTAACAGTAACAACAGAAATTAATGGAGTAACGGAAGGAAAAGGTAGAGTTTAGAAAGTAGCAGGAACCGCGGTGAAAGAGTAACAGCAAACAAAGAAACAAAGTCACAGAATATAAAGAGTAACCCAAGAGAAAATAGAAGAGGAACAGAAGAGAGAGAGAGAGAAAAAAACAGAATAGCAGAATAGATTAAATTAAGTCTAATGCTTGTTCATGGTACTTTAGGAAACGTCGGAAGAAATCATCTATATTTTATACTACCAACTTTTACCTCTGAGTAAAACCACTGCTACTACTGTACTCACATAAAACGGTTACCTCAAAATGCAGCTCAGTGCCTCTTTATATTACCATTTGCTTTAATTCCACATTTTAAAGTTGTTACTCTGTTTGTTAAAAACAAAATTGAACTGCTAGAACTGTTAACCATGTAATAATAGTGATGATGAAATAAAGTACAAAGCCACAAAAGGAAACTTGTTCAGCAAGCACAAGTCTGTTAAAGGCCAACGTACTGAGGGAAAAGAAACACGCGCACCTGAAGCTTCCCAGTCTTATTCACCGCAAGTATCAGGTGCAGGCGTCCAGCATCTGACCAGAGAATCCCAAAATTACTGCTTCCCATTGATGCAGCACATGTCTGGAATGACTCCACCTGTGATTCCATGCAGTAAACGCTTGTTTCCCTGCTGTGCACACTACTTGTAAATTCTGTACTGTGTATGTATACTTGTATGTATGCTTTATATGTATAAAATCCCATATTTTACCGTACAAATCAGCTAAAACCTCACTTACAGTATTTAACAACTTATGCCCTTCTCCCGTCTAACTCTCTCTAGCAATGTTTAACTGATTGTTTAAATTGTCAGTTCAGTTTTGTTCTCCTGGATTCTCCATCTTTTTATGTTTAAGTGTAACTGGTGGTGTCACAACCAAGGTGTCTGGACCCTGAATGCATTTGAAGGTAATGTCCCTTTAATTGCTGACAGAATGTGGATAAATCATAGACTAAACTTTGCGGCTGTTTTCAGGCCCAGTTATTTATACATACAGTACATTCTGTCTTCTGTTCCTTTTGTAGAGAATGCTCTATTTTAACACCACGGCCAAACCCATGTTGATAAAAATAAGTGAATGATGGAACAGCTGGAACAAGGAAATGCTATTAAAGTGTTTTTATTTTCAGTGCATAATATGTATTGGTATCATCTATATTTCTTCAACGCTGTCAGTGAAAACGTGGTTCTGCTTTTCAGACAGTTTCCTCCACTGACTTCCAGAGACGCTGCGCTTCCCTGGAAGTGGCATTTTTGCCGCATTCATGAAATCAGTCTCGCTCTGGAAAAAACAAGAAAAGCTATATTGTGCTGCCTCAGATGAACCGAAGCTGAGCTTCCACTGGTTTTAATGTACCGTGTTTCTGCAGGAAAGTATGAGAAGAAAATCAATAGTCATATCGTTGATTGTGTTCCAGCGCACTTTTAGTAATGAAATATAAACACAGCAGTAGATTACATAACCCATACAAATGGGTTCAATAACATCACTAACGTCAAGTCTGAATCACCTGTAAGGAAACACTTGCGAAGCTTACAGACGCCATGGCCATCAGGCTATAAAGAGATTTTATTACAAATAACATAAAAAGTGTTTGAGAAACAAATTACAAACTCACGGATTTGTTGCAGTATCAGTAGCAATTGTTTGAGTAGCAGTATATTCAGCACACTTTCCTCTGTTCACAGCTTTGGCTCGTCCTCTTCATCTCTTAACGGCTGTAAGTGACTCTATCCAGAAGTAAATGACCGGCTGTTTGTTCATCTATGGATTTACTTTTAAAAGTGGTTTGCCCTCAGCCGTGGCTAATTCTGCCCATTAATAGTTGCTATTGTCAGCTGAGCAGTATTGACAGATGGAAGAAGTGACCACACAGCTGATGAATGGATGCTGCAGGGCCAGCACTGCGGCTGCGGCTGCTGCTGCTTTGCACGACACATCAGAGCCATGACAAATGTTATTAGAGCGACGCCGCCACTGATGCCTCAGAAAACAACACAAGGGGATCGCCGTTAATGTGAATTTGAAGCACCTCCAAAATCAATCAGACTCAAATCAAGCCTCAAACTGACATGAGATATGCCATTATCCACTGCCAGCACAATAACAAAAGCAAAGAATTGCACAAAATCAATCAGCAAATTCATCTTTGGATGAAAGTCTAACCCTTTATCGTGCTAATTTCACAGTGCAGTGCTGCTAATTTGAAATGTTTCTATTTATATTTCTCCAAGATGCTTCTCTGTACAGCGGGAATGTGTCCATTCATGCAGTCACACAGCTGTGCATCCTCTAACAACCCTATACTCATGAATGGATGTGTAATGGTTAACAGTGAGACTTTGCTGCACTGAACACTGTATGTTAGAAACCAGCTTGTCCTCCATTATAAGATTTTTTCACGTTAACATTGTGGCTAGTTAGTGTTTTCGGGTCAAAGCCCTTTTGTCTGTGTAATAGTGAGAATAATCATTTGGACCATTACTAATTGCATGGCTGCTCTGTTAGCCTACGTGGTCAGTCTGGTAAACATATGAGGGCCCACGAGGGGCCCGATGCTCACTCAATTATCCTCCAACGCTTTGTGTATGGAAAGGCTTTCCTCAGCTGTGGACGCTTCCTCCAAGAGCTTGTTATCCTTGTTGTCGAGCTCGCTGCGTTTTGTGTGGATGCATCCAACATTGATTAGTTTTTTGCTTCGGGGTTATTCACCAATTAGTGACCCTGATGTATGACATTTGAATTTTGCCATATTATTTCCTTCCCTGGGCTTGTGTCGCGAGCCTGAAATTACACAGGCAGTCAGCATTTCCGGGACGCTTTATTCAGCCGACCTCACGGCACGATACACATTGTTAGCTTGAATATGGCTCTGTAAAGAGTTTAAATGAGGTGTGAAAAAAAAAAAAAAAAAACTTCTGACAGGCTTTTTTTTATGGACTGTAAATTCTACAAAAATGTTTTCAAACTTCAGCAATTATATATTTATAAAAGAACGTAGTTTTTCCAGTTGAAAAATGAACTGTTTTGAAAAGTGGATGTTCACAGACATCACCTGCAGCCAGGCTTGCAAGCAGTGGAGTCACCCCCTGGTGGTTGACTGCTATTATGTCAGTCTTCCAGGGCTTCATATAGTCTGCTACATACACTTCCCCCCCTCCCCCCCCCCCCCCCCC
This sequence comes from Brachirus orientalis, assembly GCA_016785285.1. NCBI lineage: Eukaryota > Metazoa > Chordata > Actinopteri > Pleuronectiformes > Soleidae > Brachirus > Brachirus orientalis. The sequence continues at coordinate 329,364 of JAFBJR010000156.1, read as the reverse complement.
CCCCCCCCCCCCATTGTTAAAATATGTTTTGTTTGTGTGAGAGCAAATTTGATAATGAAAAATATTTATTTCAGTTCACTAGCAATGAGAAAAAAAAAACATAATTTAAAATAATTTATTTGACCTCAGGTGTGAGGAAAAAGCACTCTGATAGCTGCTGCTCAAACCAGCAGTATCAGCACTTTAGAAAGCAGTCAGTCAGAATGAATATATTAATAAAGGGTTAAGAAAAAAAGCACAGCCTGCATATCACTACCATGTAGACACTAAAAAAAAAAAATTCCTTGTCAGCAGGATATTTTTATTGAAAAGTGGAAAATGAACACCTCAATGACCCCTGAAACATTTATCTCATTATATTAAGTGATCGGCCCTATTAATCTAACAAAAGGAAAATGAAAAATTTATTGCAGTTCCACCCATCTTTGTGATATGCATATATAAAAGGGTGGGTTAAAATATCAATTTGGTGATAATTGATATGCCAGGGCAAATATGTATATTTTAATAAATAAATTAAGGCATACTCCGGCTTCCTCCCACAGTCCAAAAACATGCAGATTTGGGGACTTAATTGGACACTCTAAATTGCCTGTAGGTATGAATGTGAGAGTGAATGGTTGTCTGTCTCTATGTGGCCCTGTGATGGACTGGCGACCCGTCCAGGGTGTACCCTGCCTCTCGCCCTATGTTAGCTGGATAGATAAGCACCAGCGCCCCCCGCGACCCCTGGTGGATAAAGCGGTAGAAAATGAGTGAGTGAGTGAATTAAGGCACTCTATAGTAAACAGTCTTTGTCCGTTTCACTTGCCAGGTGTCACTACTTCATGTCTCTTCATGGTGACGCTGCTCAAATGAATTAGAGAAACTTGAGTAGAAGCTACCTGACTGAAGAAGAGGGAGTTTACTGTGGGATAATGGTGGAGAACGCTCCGTTAACAGATGTTCTATCCACGTCCAATATATAGACTTCATGCCCTTTGCTCTCTATGTTGTGAATAAATAGAGAAATCCTGCACTTTTAACTTTTCAAAGACGTTTTGTTTTCTTTGGTTAGACAGATATTGTGATGGTTTTGAACAAAAAAAACTAATTGAATCTAAAAAACGGGGAAATAGAAGCAATTTTTGAAAAGGAGAAACAAATGTATTACAAAAAAAAAAACAAAAGTCAGGCCAAACAAAACGAGGTAACAAAGGAAGCAGAGGCTGGCCGGCTGTGAGGCCGAGCTCTGATTAGTGTTCTGAAAAAGACGAAACAGAAACACAGAGTTAGGAATCAGCGCAGATGAAAAGACCAAAAAAAAAAGATTATTTCATAAGGAAGAGCAAGATGTCAAGGGAGTTGCCTCATGGAGATGACGAGGCGCACTGGAAGACCAGAGTCTAAATTGCAGCCTGATGATGAAGGAACGGGCAGCAGGCGTGTGGTTCAAAGACCGGCCACCCGCCTGAAAAACAGAGCAAAAACAAGCTGCACAGGAAACATAAAAGTTACCAAAATAAAACACCGGAACCAGAGCCATGACACAGATATCGTGATGTATCGCTATACGATGGTCTTGCAAAATATTGATTATGATAGGATCGTTGTATTGTGATACTATTGGTATTGTGGACCATGTATCGTGTATCCTATCATATTGTGATGTACTTTGTGTGCAGCCCTATTGTTATCATTAACACATGTACCAGCATAGCATTCTTGATTCGTTTGTGATTGTAACTTAACTTAGCAAAATTTGTACTCGGGAGGTGTCAACTTTCTACGCCAATGGTCTCCCTGCTGTGTTTCCACTACATTATTCTCCTTCAGCACCCTTTCTGTTTTAGTGATTTCACAAGTGCACTGAAGCCAAAGGAAAAGGAAAGACACGCACACTGGTTTCCATGACTACAGAGGACATTGCATTGACTTGATTAATTTCCTGGAGACTTACTCTAAACTAAACCATCATTACTAACTCTAAAACATGTCTTCATCCTAAAATGTAGTAATTTACATTGTGGGGACTTGATTTTTGTCCCCATAAGGAAGACAAGTCCCCATAATGTGACTGCGTAAACAGATTTAGGTCCCCACAACATAAGGAACAGCAGAAAAGCTAATAAATGAAAAGAAATTGGTCCTATGATTACAAGTGACAACACCCACACTACACTTTGTCGCTTGACCCTTTGTTATAATTTAAAATTGGATCACTGTAGCACCAAAAATAAATCAATGCAGGCTTCATCACTGCGTTTCAAGAATCTGAAACATTTGTTTGTTTGTTTATGTCCCTGTTCCATTTGTTTTCTAGGCCATTTTTTTTCCCTGAATAGTTTCACTTGTGACCACACTGCATCATTACCATGCAGATTTTTAAAACAGATGGCCTTAATGAATCTGATCTATAGTCTAAACATACTGCCTGAGGTACACTGACGGTATATTGCTGTGCGGCATGCTGTAATTTGAGTTTCTCATCCCACACGGCCCTTTCAATTACCAGAATTTGCTTTCTGCTGTTGCTGGCAGAATATCATCTGTGGCCCGGCTGACTCTGTGTGGACCTATTTGGAAAGGATTAAACTAGCATAGCAACTAATAAAGGGGATGTTGCCGCGTGCATACAGGGACTTTATGAGGCGGCTTGACTCAGGAGTGAGCAGCTTGTGTAATTATCAGGAGAAGGGATGGGAGCTAATGAGGGAGGGAAAAAAAACACTGTGCTGAAAGGAGGAGGGAGGGAGTGAAGGATGGGTGACAGAGTGTGGGTTAGTGTCATATGCAGCTTTGTAAAAAAAATACTGACATCTAAATCTACTGAATATTGCTGAATTATTCTTAAGGAAGAGGAAATTATTATTATTATTAGTTTTCTGACATAAGCAAGAACGTGTAAATTCAGATTATTCTGTAATAAATCATTATCTGATTCATAAGGAAAATGACTGTACTGTTGCAAAACCTGTTTGGGCAGGTAATTATAAACTTTTAAATGACTGCATTTTTAAGCTCCTTGCAGACTAGATTTTTATTATTAATTATTGAAGCTCTGCTCCAGGACCTGCCAGCATTGTTTCACCAGGGAGACTATAACATGCCAGACTCCAAGACATTCATTTTCCAGATGAATTCTGCATCTGTTCGTTTGTTCCTCTGTTTTCCTCGGTTTACTGATCATGATTTATGTTGTTCTCAGATTCACAATTCCGCTAATGATCTATTTGAATATGATAGTTGGTAAAAAGCCATATGTCCAACAGAGGGAAGTGATAGATTTCAATGATGTGGCCAGTCTATTTGGATAATGTGGATTGTGAACAGTGGCTGCTTTATGATGTGTTTTATGTGGTAACAGCATTGTTGCCAAACTTGACAAGGTTCTATAATGAAATATTATGTCTCTCTTGGTTCCTCTTTAATTAGATGAATTCTCTGAGAAAGTGTAAAAGTCGCTGCTTGTTTTCGAAGAATGATCACAACAATACAATATATATATATAAACAGATTGTAGAATAGTAAAAACAAACAAAGAAAAAAAAGACTGTTTAGATATAATATAAAAATGCTACATGCTGTGTCTCGATTCAGGGACTAATTCCCTTCAAGGAATCAGTCCAGTTGGACGTCAACAATGTACTCACGTTAACCCCAGGGAGGAACCATTTGTTTGCCACATTTGGAGGAGGAGCCTTTGAAAAGGACACATTGTTGTCCTGTGATGCTGCCTCCTTGTGGTTACAGATGAATCACTGATGATTAGGTCAAGTTTTTGAAATGATCTCATTCACTGATCAAGGATCACTTTATTTTCTGTGTCTTTTTAATACTGTTGTGAATATTGTTATTGCAGTTTTTTGCGAATATAATGACATTTGTAATGTTTTTTTTTTTTCATAGGGAATCAATGTGTTCATACTTCACATACTTTTTTCGTATTTCATCAGTCTTTAAAATTATTCTATCAGTATCTATACAATATTGACACAGTATCAGTATCAATATTGTCAAGAAAATCTGCCTATTTTACCTTTAACTGTTTATTATTTAAAAGAACCTGCTTGGTTTTTTTTTAATAATATGCGGCGAGATAACAGGAATACATTTGAAATCAGTGACAACAACTTTTCATCGCATGCTAAAATTAAAAACCCAAGGAAGGTATTAGCATTTGTGACTTCCTATTGTGGGTGTTTTAACGTGACGCTCAGCAGAGCGTGCTGCTGCTGACAGGCCGTCGTTCTCTTAATTATCAGCTGGTGAAGATGTTAACAGAGGTATTGATGGGCCTTAATTGACCATATGGCTGTGCGTTTGTCGAGCTGGAGATTGGCCAGAGAGTGTACCGATGAACTGTGGATGCAACATGTGCAACACATGCACATGTATCTCACACAGGGAGCCAGCTCAGCATATAAATTGCAGGGGTTCTGGTTTCTGAGCACAGCCTTACAGACTGTGCCCTCCAACATTATTGGCATTATGCTGTGTGTAGATATTATTGCTGGCTCGGCTGCTTCTTAAACCGGTTGTTTGTGCTTTTTGTGCACATGTTTCTTTGGGGGGGGGGGTGAGATTGCACCTCCTACTTGTTCAAAACCAGACTCAGCCTTCAGGCACTGTAAGTCTGATAATTAAAAAAAAAAAAAAAAAAAAGGCATTTATTTGTTTCTCCTCTTTTTAATTTAATGCACCCTCATGGCCATTTTTTTCTCATCTGATTAATCTGGTCACACTTTTTAATTGTAGAACACTTGTTAAAAAATTCTCTCTGGATGGTTTACAAGTTGGTTTTTGTTTCTCTCTTTCCTGCGATTATTGACAGCTACATATGGAAGTGAGTTCGAACACAAGATCTATCTTTTTGTATTTTAATCATGTGAGGTTTGTCCCTGTAGGGCTTTCAAATAGTTTGTGCTAGAGATTTATAGTCTCAGATCAGTTGCTAAATTTGATGCAGACAGACTGCAGAGGTCTGTGTAGAGACATTCAGGGCTCTTATGTTCACGTGCTCTTCAGTTTCTCTTCAGTGAGTGGGAAGACATGGTTGTTTTTTTTTTTTGTTGAAGCCAAACTTGTTAAGTTTATTTTACAATATTCATTTTTTTAATTATCCCCCACACTCATGCTTCATGTTCCTGGTTTCAGCATTTTTAATTATGAGAACAGTTGTATTAGATCATAAGTCTTGGTTGATTATTCCCCTCATTTAAGTGATTAATTCTTGTGGAAAGTCTTACTGACATTTCCCAATTAAAAACTGATATAAGTATAAGTAATAATACTGACTTTTGGCAGATATGTTGTTATTAGGAGTGGGCGATATAAATGGTAGAAGCAGTTTGAATTTTCCCTTAAAAGCAGTTCATAATTTCCACATGAGTGAGTCTGTTAAAGTCCTTGTGGTATGAATGTCACCATCTACCCATGCGGACCTATGCGTGCTGTCCAAAGATTTCAGTTTGCGTGCACCACATATGTACTTCCAGCAAGCCTTTGCTGTTTACACCTCACCCAAATCCATCTAAATGTAGATCTGAGCTTCTCTCTTGTCATTCACTCCCTCTGTCTTGTCTCTCCCTCTGGCTGCACCTGTCTCTCCTTCTGTCGCTCCTTCTTAACCTCCCTGTTTGTCCCCCTTTGACTGTCATTCCGTCGTGTTAGCATCAATCCTCCGCTCACAAGCTTCCGTCCACCTCTCTTTTCCTTCTCTTTGCCAACACTTATCCCCAGTCCACCCTAACATTGGCATGTGGTGAATCTGCATCACAGGAGAGGAGGGAGGAGCAGGTGTGGGCATCTGGCTGGCTACTGCTGACTCGCATAAACACAGACAGTTGAGTAGTGAGTTGCCCAGTGCTGAGGAACACAGCTGGCCTCTAATGCTGGTCTGCCCTCACCTGTTCTGGCGCTTGCCAAAGGCCCAGTCAGGTGCTGTAGGCTGTGTTCACACACGCACGCACGCACATGCACAGAGAGCTATGAGCACAAATGAAGCAAACGTTGCATGTGAGACAGATTTGAAAGGGATTCCCAGCTGCAGTAATTGCAGTGCACAGATACTGAGCTGATGATTTCTGGTGAAGGTTTATGTTCTCTGATGCAAAAAAAGGGAGTTGTCATTTTCCTGTCTGTTTTTTTTTTTTTTTTTTTCCGGACGCTGATATATATATATATATATAAACACCTGCTTACCCACATAATTCTTTCCCTTGTGTTCCTGAACACAAATTATTAGACATGTCAGGAGGTCATGTCTGCCTTTGTTAGAGCAAGATGCAGTAATTGCTGTGCAGAGATAATGAGCTGAGGTATTCTGGTGCAGACAGTTGTCTTTTTCCATGATGTGGAGACGGAAGGAAATAGGACACCTGCTTGCTCACATCATTTTTCGCCTTGTGTTTCTGACCATAAATTATCAGACAAGTCAAAGGTCACCTCTGCCTTTGGTGTGGCCACTCAGTCGCTGGGTGTTATGTTTAAACAGCAAACTGCATCCTTTTAAAGAGTCCTTTTCCCTTCCTGTTTCCAGTCTGCCTGTATTGGTTTTTACTCCTCTCCTTTCCACCACCATCACTCTCAGCTTTCCTGATGTTTTCTCATTTCCCTCTTGTCTTCCCCCTTTTGTGTGAACACAGTGATAGAACAACTCGCCTCTTACTCATGAATCCCAGAGAAGAAGATGGTGGAGGGGGAAAGAAAAAAAAAATCCAATAAACAAAAGCTCCAGCTCCCTCTTGACTCCAGCGCCATCTCTGAGATGTTATTTAAGCACAACACGTGGTCGATTTTTCTCCCATTCCACCCAGAGAACCTCATTCCCCTTCGTACTCCTCCTCCTCTCCCACCTCGACTCCAATATGGATTTGTGGTGTTTGTGCCATTTTACCTTTGGAGATGGAGAAGGGTAAATACGCGAAGGCTGCGTGAATAATGCAAGACGTACATTAAATGTCAGGGCCAAAAAAGTCCGTTTTTCTATTGTCTCTTTGGCATTCGCAGCATGTTTTATGTATTTTATAATTAGTGGTGGAGTCTCGGGGGGGCGGGGTCCCTTATATCTGTGGGAGATGGAGTTTTATGGAGATGCAGAACTTAATTTGAAAGGCAAATCTAACACAAAAGGGATTTATGTCTGAATCAAGATCACTTCGAACATGTATGTAACATGTCATGTGTGAGTGTGTGTTTATATCAGTGCATATATAAATATATATGTGAGGGTAGAGAGTGAGCTTTTTCATGCTAACTAATCTTTCTACTTAAAATGTGTTTAGGTAGAGGTCAGGTTTGTTAAATAACTTTCAAAGTGTCTTTTTGAACTGTGATTTACCTGCATTTATTTATTAGGGTCCGGACATGTAGACATTGTTGCACCTCATTAAAGTGCAACAGTATATACAGGACTTATAGCCATTGTTAATTTGCAGTCCTTGTCACTGGTCAGGCTTTTGGGAGGTGAGGTACAGAGCACATAATGTAAACACAGAGATTAAAACTTAATGTAAAGCTGACATAGACAAGCAGTCACACCAATGTCAGTGAAATACATTTAGACAAATCACACAAATGCAAAAAGTTAACGTGCAAATGATCAGGTTGATAATAATCTACCCTGTAAAAAACATTTCATTGTGTTCACAGATTTGTCTTTGTTTAAGCCATAGTTTTGCTTAAGTATTTAACGTTTTAAAATATGTCTTTGTCTTTAGATTGTCAAAATGCTGTTTTACACTTCGATGACCTTAAAACAATAGTTCAGGTTTATTAAGGTGTGATTCGGTGCTGAGAGCATTGTGCATGAGACAACAAGGGAAACAACAAGCTTGAGACATGGACTCACAGGGACACAAAGCAAACCAGATTTGTTGCCTTAACAAAAGGCTCAACTGATATATAAACACTGGCAATTTGATTTTGATTTCAGTTCCATTGAGAAAAATCTTCATTTTTTGCTTGCAGGATCACATGAGCTGCTGGTCTACTGTTGCCTTACTTGGTAAGGTTGTGTCACTCAAGTCACATTTGAATAAATAGTGGTTTCAAACGCTGGTGACACAAAATAGCACATTTGATCTTCCTGATGGAGGCAGCAGTGGATCAACAAACTCCTGTGTGCCGTGATGTTAAATCACAGGTTTTCTTGTCTCTCTAACTGCAAGATTAAGCTTTGAACATCTTCTCAAGACATCATCGACTCAATCCGATGTTCCTTTTGTCCCTGCTGAGAGCTAATGTCCATGACTTTGGTTCCCAGAGCAGGGAGAGCATTTAGAGTGTACTTCAAATAAAAATGAACTATCCCTTTAATAGTGGAATACTGGGTGAACACTAATTCTTTTGTTGTTTATGGCATTGAATGAACAAAGCAGGTTTCCAAGAAATCAGCAGAACCTAGTGAAAACAAGGCTAAGTGGGCCCAACGTGAATGCAGATGTTGTAATGGTCTTTTTACATTACACAGTTTAATGCATGCATTTATGATTTAACTTGAATTTTCCTGTTGTTTAACTAGCAATCTTTGCATTTAGTAGGCCTGGAATATGTACACTTCCTGAGTATATTATTTAGTTTCCTCCCAAGACATAACAGAAAGAGAAATTAGCTTTCTACAAGGTGGCACAATTTTAATTCGCACCATCTTTACCTCTGGGGCCATGAAGTGCATACCAGAGCAGCAGCTGCAGCATACCATTGCATTCATCAAGCTTTCTTCCTGCTTTTAGGTGCGTAAATACATTCGTTTGACAGATGACTTTACTAATTGCCTTTTAAACTGCCGTAATCTCTTGGTGCGGTGAAAATTGAAAATGCCGCACACTTAATATTGTTTTTTCATGTCTGAGCGTGCATCTATCCACTTGAAATTAATTCTCTAATTTGTGTCTAAGATAAACAGGGAATACATAGCTTCCCCATGCACTTAAAGTACCTTCTTGGCTACTTTACATATCCATTTTGAAACGCTGATTCGTCCCCGTAGGTTCCACCCAGCAGCCCCGCTTGTCATTAGCACTGAAATGAAGAGCACGTCTCTACTCTTTTTTTTTTTTTTAAAGCAGTATGAAGTCTTATATGACAGTATCACCTTATAAATAGAAGTGTTACGACAGTGAGTGCGTTTGAAGTGAGACGCGTGCTGGCAATGCTGCTGAAGTGTCAGGAGGCGGGTGAAGACGTCACCGTCCAAACACGCAAACGTATAGAAGAAGCAGTTTGCACGTTTTCCACTCGCTTGCTTCTTCTGTGTGACTTTGTCATTTGGAAACTTTTGGCAATCTAATTTCAGTTTTTGACCTTTTAAGGATTATATATAGCCTTGTTGTGATCACCTCCATTTTGACAGCTGTGTTACTTTAATTTCAAAAGTCTTTTGATTAATGGACGAATAAAAATGTTCAGCCATCAAAAGGACATACAGTAGAAAAAAACATATTTTTATATCAATGATGGTGCATCTTGCATTACATTTTTTTTTACAATTTATGTTTAATATATAGTTAATTTCTCATGCTTTTTTCTTTATTTCTTATTTTCTTCCACAGCAAAACATCATTTGAGGAAGGCATGAGATTAATGTTGGTGTTTTATAATGGAACAAAAGGATCTGGTAGCTTCAGCGAAGAGTCCCACTTCAAAACAGCTATTGTAGCCTTTTATAGTCACATACTGTAGCTATAGAGGCACCTGCCGGCAACAGGAAGTAAACCTCATGTACCAATCATTGTTCTATTTCCATGTTATCTTCATGGGTTGGCTTATGCGGCAGCAAAAAATGTGAAAGTGCTCTTTAGCATCACATAGTGGACACAGGTAGTGCAGGCTGAACAGCGGCTCTCATTTAATTTGAGTTTATGTGATTATTACTGTCAGCTTTGCCGCTGATGTTGCCTGTTGGTTGTCATGCGGAGCACCAATGTGACACTATTTGTTTGCTGCGTCCTTCATCTGAAAAAGGGTGCCGTCAAGCAAAACTATCAGACCTGACTGAGGGAGCGTTTATGTGTATTCACCAGCTGTGCAGGGGTGGGCAGGGGCAAAAAGGTTGTGCCTTTGCTTTGCAGCTGCTGAATGGCTGGGGTTTTCTATGTTATAGAAGTCGCTGCTGGAACTTTTTGGTGGAACTCTTCTTCGTGTTCTCAGTCATAGTTAAATCTGAACTATTGGCAATCAAAACAGCTGGGTTTGATTTTATTCATGAACATTTTTCTGTAAAAAGAAAAGCAGCAGGAGTTTAAGATTTGTTTTGTATTGTACAATATGTTTCTTTGTTGGAGTAGAACAACAAAAGACTGAATGGGACTCATAATGGTATTGTACATACTCAAGGTTGTGTTGTCATATTGTGTTGGACAATAAAAAATTTGTATGAAGCCATCATTGTTGCATCAGCCTCTGAACATCATTTCTCCTCTTGATGTTAAAGCCATATGTTTCTGTGTTTTTGGTTTTTCAGGCCGGTGGGAGGTGACTGTCAGAAGAAATGCCGGTCCCAGGTGCCCTAGCACATCACCACTGGGACCATGGCAACTCCTTGGCCAATGAAAAGAGAGAGGTGCTCCTATGGCTCCGCCTGTCCTGCTAGGTGGTCGGCGTCGTCCTTGATGCTCTTATGGTTGCCCTGGGTGTTGCTCTGGCAGCCGTGGCCCACCCGAGCTGAACAAGTTGGCGGTGGGGGACACGGTGGGAAGGCACTCCCTAGTTCTCTAACGTCATCTTCATCCTCGTCATCTTCATCGTCCTCCTCGTCCCCCTCCAGCTCCTCACCGTGGGGCTTCAACACAAGACAGAGTGAAGGGCAGCTCGACTGGCTGCTGTCAGAGAAGGGACCTTTCCACAAATGTCCGGAGTACACTGAGTTCAGAGATCGGTTTCAAAATGGATTTACTACCAGATACAAGATTTACAGGTGAGAGCTCTGCACTTGAACAGCTGTTTCACTTACAAAGAATGTATTACACTTTTAGAAATATGAGCACTGAGTTCTGAAAATTCTAGCAATTTGAACAAACTACTACATAATTTAAAGAAAATGTGCTTTTTTCTTCAATAAAAATTACTACACTATTGTCATTAAAACAAAGTATCTTGTTTTGACTGTTTAACATTTACAAGTGAGTTAAACGTTACTGTGGATGCTCAGGTCAAGTTGATTATTTAGTTTCAGAATTGTAAATTAACAAGATAAGCTTTAAGGTGCAATAATTAGTGACATTTGATGGTGAGATTGAAGATTGTAGCGGCTTAAGGGAATTATGCTGGCCTTCATACCAGAAATTATTATTATTATTATTATTATTATAAGTACGTATTCAGTTTCCTCTTGACAGTGTGAAAAATGCACAATCTGGCTTGTTTGTCCATTTTGGCTGCTCTAGAACGGCGCCGCAAGATGGCAGCCACTCTAAAGCAAGACTGTTTAAGCAGCACGACATATAAAAGGCTTATTCCAAGGCCACTTTATTTCAAAGCAATTCTGCACTTACACAAACATACTTATGGATAGTTGGTCCAATGTCTGCCATAGAAACATCCTAGGTGTTGCACACTGGACTGTTGGGAAATTAGGGTACATCAGTCCTACACAGTTGCTGAGCAGACATGCTTGCTCTACATTTTAAAGAATGCATTTTTCTGATAAGAAAATTGTACATGACATGGGGTCAGTACAATGAGACCATGGAAGGTGACACGCAATACCAACCCCCGTTAAGATTTGCAGTGGTTTTCTATTGATACACGGTACATGGTCATGATAATCATATTCTCATGATACAGTGATTCTACAGTAGTTAATATATTACAAAACAACCATACATCATAATATCTGTCCAACTCAAGAATACATAGTGTTCCTAATCAGATGAAGTTACATTATTTTCACTGCTGTCCGGCATCATTATCTGGCTTTTTATCATCTTTGGCCAGTCCGCATGTGTTTTCTCATTCCCATGATAAATCCCATAGGGAGAAGTCAGGAAGCAGTGGCACTGATGAGTCGCATCAGCAGGGGAATGTTTTTTTTTGAGCATCATTTATTTAGTCCCACGGTATCATGGATGAAATCTCAATTGTCAGGACAACAATATATTGACATAGTGAGTTGGAAAATTTGCACCAGCTCTCCCCAAAGTATTGAGTAGCTACACTACATTACACTGCAGAGCACTTCTGGGTCATGTGCCCATTCACTCCATTCAAATCAACAAAAACAAAAAGTCCTAAATGTGATGGTGAACAGCCAAATAATCATAATAAAATAATAATCATGGAAACATAATAAAATAGTCTCGGTGAGTTTAAGCACATTAAATCCATTGTAATACTGCAGCACTGACTCCTGACTTCATGTGCAGGAGAGCATATAATGAAAAGCTGTGTCTCTCTTTACTTTTACTTTGATGTTATATTGTCAAATACAGCTCACTGTGTAATTCTTTGCTGCTCGGCTGAAATTAAAATCCCATCTCTCGTTGTATGACATGCTCACTTTCGGAGCCAAATTGTGTTACAGCCCTATCTCTTTTCAGCTGATGACGCCCGGTTCATTTTGTAAGCTTTAAAAAAAAAAAAAAAAGTAAAAAGTAAAACTTTCCATGTCACTTAGTGAATTCTAACAGCTTTTTGTGTCCCTTTTTCCTCATACCGTTTATTTTGGAGCACTAATTAATTAGAAATGCTTTATTTTGGAGACACTTTGTGTCTTTATCTTGGGTGTGAATTGATTTGAAAGTTAGCTGTTGCTGCTGCTCGTGTGCTTCATGAGGTCCTTGGTGATCTCAGTCAGTAAGGCTGCCTTCTCAGGTAGACTCTTAAAAAAGCAGCTAAACACGCATCAGAGGAAATAGCGACTGTTTTGCGTCTCGCAGATTAAAGCCACATTTTTAAAACGTCTCCCTCCATGTAATCTGTGAAACGTTTGAAGACCTGTAGTTATTTATGTTGAGTTAAAGAAGACAGACATGTCACTTAACTAGTTAAAGTAGCATTAATTACAAATTACAATATAAATAATATACAGCAAATATTACGTAACACGGAGAGATCAATACATTAAACAGGACTCCTAGAGATTTATTTTTATCATGGACTTCACAAGGAATATGAGATGATACAATTCTGCCAGTTATTTTTGGAGTATATACAAGACTGTAAAACCAATAAATGAAGCCAGAATATTATTTAGTAAAATAAGATAAGTGGGATAAGAAGAATAGCAGGGTATAGTGGTGACAGAGAGAGCAGATGAAAGTCTACAAGGATATCCAGAAATCCAGTCTCAGTACAGGAGAAGCCAGTACCAGCAGCATGGTGAAGGGTGTAACAAATGACGGGCCAACCAGAGCAACGTATTCGATTTACTGGGGTTAAATATCTGAAGCATTTCTACCAATATCGCTTGCTTTTCTTATACAAAAAACATCAAAGTCAGCACTGCACACATTGATGCCCTTAATAAGTCGCTTGCCAAGCCTGTCACATGACCCAGTGGACAAACAGAGAGTCAGACAGATGATATTAGCATTAAAATACAGATTTCAGTATTTTATATGAGAATGTTAACTTCATCTCAAGTCATCGGGGTCATCTTGTCATTGTCAGTTCCCGTGACTGAATCCCGTTTATAGATTTTAAATGATGCGGTGGAGTGCGTCATTTAAAATCATAACCTTTAAGGATGTCACATGCAACATGCTGTCAGAAACGTCTAATTATCTGGGGCTCTTTTTTGTCGAAGTCGACTCCGACTGTTTTTCAGGAGACTTACATATTCATGCAGGGAACCCAAAGTGAGTCACACGGGCTGCGTCTTTATTGCTGTCACTCGCATTCTCAGCTGCCGCTCCTCTGGTCCACTCGGACAGCAGGAGGTAAGATATGTCTCCATCAAAGGCAAAGCTAACTGTTCCTCATGGTAAATTCACGTCTTTTCTCTGACCGCATCCTCTCGTGTGCCATCATTTTTTTCTATTTTATGGATTCAAAATGACACCCTTTTCCTGTCTCCCTCCTCCTGCCTCTCCCTCTCTGCCGTCTCCCCTTTCGCTCACTCTGCCTCTGCCTCAACTTAAATCATATGGAAATGACAGCATCATTTACAGTTGAAGGGAAAGTGAAGTGTGAAATGACAGGTGAAGTTTCCGTAAGTGGGCCAGGTTGTTATGAGTCTGCTTTTAGCTGTGGGACACTTTTGAGTGAGCCATGAGGAGGCAGCGCAGCAAACTCTTCCTAACATTTGTCACTTCCTCTAAGACACAAATCCTTTTCTGACTTCTAGTTTATGGCGTGTGCTTCTTTCCATTTCCCTCTTCCTGATATTTTATTTTCCTCAACCCAGTTTATATATTTGCCAAAACGTAGAGGGTGAAGTATACACAATATATATTCAGTGCTTCCAGTTCTGCAACATCCATGTCCAGAGACATTCATGTTTTCAGGTTGTCCATCTGTCTGTCAATCCCATTCTTTTGAACATGATATCTCAAGGGAGTCTTTTCAAATGATCACATGAACTGACCTATCAGTGGCTCAGATTTTGGGTGGCCAAAGGTCACACAAATTAATTTTAGGTAAAAAAAAAAGGTGTACATGGGAGTCTGATTGTTTGCTTAGGTTGGAAGACAGATTTTCTGTGTGGACTTTGGTGAGAACAGTTTACAACATGACAACACAAACGTCTGTTTTTATTTGTAAAAGCTGTCTTTGATGAGTCTTTGGCTCATTTGTAAAATCAATTTTCCTGGTTGTTTGCTGCTGGCAGCCGTGTTATCCCTGTGTGTAAGTGCCTCATAGGTTTTGTGGCAATATACAGTGCAGTCAGTGCTGACTATGCGATGGTACGTTTTAAAGCTACACTCAAAAAAACAAAAAAAAACCTGAGCTATCCTTTTAAGGTCACTGAAAGGACAATGTTTTTATATGCTGTAATCACTACAAGCAACATGTTTCTGTTCAGATTTTCCTTTTAGCCCCTGAATCCGTTCAGTTTCTACTCCAGGATGCTTCAAAGTCAGGACAAACTTCAATTTTTGAATCTTTGCTGTGATGCACCATGACTCACTCATGGTTTATATCAGAAATGACTTGTTGCCACTTGTTTATCTCCTCACAGAATTAAGGCCTCTGTCTTTGTGTAGTCATGTGTGTGTTTCACATTATGCCTCCCAGGTCTCAGGGATTTTTCCCCCCCGATTGCTTCATTCCCTGCTCCCCACACCGACAAAGCAATTCATACATTTCAGCCAAGACATCTCACAATGTGTTCCTCGAGACCACTGGCACACACCCCCCCCCAGTGTGTGTGAAAACAATGACAGTGGCAGTGAAACAAGGCAGACCGGGGCCTGACAGCATGAGCTTCAAGGCAACTGTGCCAAGTACGACTTGTTTATCCACAAGAAAAATGCTAGAAAACAACAACTGTGTTAAAACAATTTTTATTATTTTTTTCACTTGTTTGTGTTGGGTTTCAGTTGAAGAAGAACTAACAATACAAAATATTGGTATTGGGGTGGGGAGTCAGTGGAGGGAGGCAGTGAAGAGCTGCTTACATTATTTCACAGCAATGACAGAAATGCACAGGAGACTGCAATGATGCCATAGTTGGAAACTCAGTAACTGGGTCTTAAAATGTCCCTGGATTGGGATTTCTGTATTTTTAGTTTTTCCTTCAACGGTCTTGAGAGTTAAGAACAGGTGATGTTTCATTCTGTTCAGCTCTCTATAATAACTGACTGAAGCAGTTCCCTGTTAAATCAACAGCTTTTTCCTCCATGAGTTCGGTATTTGAACTGCTCAGTCACTGCACAAAAGTGCATAGAGAATATCGCCAATTTTACATCATTGCACACAGGACAGGGCCACACGGTGGAGTTGTGGCTAGCACAGTTGCCTTGTATCAAAAAGACCTGGGTACGTACAGGACCTGATCCTTCTAGTTTGCATGTTCTCCCTGTGTGTGACATGAAGAGGTTAACCAAACACTGTTACCCATAGGGTTAGGGTTGGGGTTAAAGGGTAGAGTGAGTGGTTGTTTGTCTCTGCGGGACGGACTGGTGACCTGTCCAGACTGTACCCTGCATTTCGCCCTGTGTCAGCTGAGATTGGCTCCAGCGATCCATGAACCTCATGTGGCGGATAAAGCAATAGACAATGAATGAATGAATGAATGCATAGTAGCACAAACTTACCAAATGAGGGAGCAGAAGAGCTGGAACTCTTATGTCCCAGTTTTCTTGATGAACTTAAATGAGGAGAGCCGTTAACAAGGTGATACAAAGTTGAGTTTTTTTGTTTTAAAGGCAGTCTAAGGGTGGTATAAAGCAAATATTCTCAAGATGACATACACTTCTATGTAGGCAGCATTTAACTAAGTGGTTAAAATCAGTTTTTCTTTGTGTTTCCCACTACGCTGCGCACATCGACCAGCATTAGAGAAAAATGTTGTGTGAAAAGCACTTATCTTGTGATTCCCGTGTTCTCTTGTGACATTTACAAATGCTAATACACTATCTGATTTTTCATTATCTCTTAACAGAGCCGGAGCAAAATTGGCTCCTGTCATTAGCTTTAAATAAGGGGTAATGGAGATAGGAATACATGTTAGCTACATTTTTCAGGCCTAACCCTAATCTGTTAAATCCTTTAATCTCCTCATTGCGCTAGATACATCAGCCGCCTCAGCCAGTAGATGAGGTCATCATGGCTTCACTTCGCTGTTAGTTGGCAATCTTCTCTGTGGTGGCTCTCTGAGGAGGAATCCCACTGTGAATTCCATATGAAATGCTTTGCTGTGAATCATCATGTAATGTATCCACAGTATGATTTTTGCACTCACCTCCTCTGAGAATGCAGTAGAGATAGTCAACCGGGCCAAGTGCCAGTGTTGCTGTTAAAATTTTCTGGTTGTTATATTTTCATAGTGCTGCAGATTTTTCACGAGTATACCATCAGAGGTATGGATTGCCGGGCCCCAAGGTTGCATGACTTGGTGTCCAGTACTCACAAGCATGAGTTGAAGAGGAGCTGCCAACATTTTGTATCATATCTGCTCTTTATCCTTCATCACTATCACTGCAATTGGGCCTGTCATCCTCTCATACTCACCTCGTTCTGTGACCACAGAGAGCAACCATGCATTTCTACATTTGTGTACATGGCCATGGTTCCATTTATATAAATTTTGTGTGTGCTCAATCCCATTTTCCCTTCCTGTAGTAGTTGTTTGGATCATTGGTTTGTCCTTGTATTCTTTGAGCAGGTACCAATGGACCTCCTTGCATATCACCAATCATGTTTCCATGGTTATTGTATTCTTAGTTGTCTTTTTTTAGACCGTGAGAATAGTGTGCAACTAGGTAGTGAAAGGTTGTGCTACAGGGAGCATGTCCATTCAGCAAATATGGTCCACGGGGCTCCAGAAAGTGCAAGCGCTTGTATATGTAAAGGTTTGCATGCACAGCACCAGCCATGGGAGGATGATGACATTTACATCAGATGGACCATAGGGGACACATGTGGATCTTTTCCATTATACAGTTCTAGCACCTTTTATGATGCAGTACTTACAGCAGAGTTGCAGCACTCCTTGGTGTCACATACTGAGAAGGGTTACAAATCAAATCAGGCATGAGGTTGGCTTTACAACTTTAAACCTCTTTTTATGTGTTGATGACTTCCTCTTCAAAAATAAGGCAAAGGCTTGAATCCTTTCTTTTCATCGATTGCATTTGATTACCTGCTTGCACGTACATCCCAGTTTCACAGGTGCGCTGGGCTCCTCATGCCTCTTTTCGTCCTGTTTTTTTTTTTTATAGGTCTATTTGAGACGTTGCATCACAACTTTTTTTATCTTTATGAAATTGATGTTCATCCATCAGTTGGAAATCAATTGAAAATGTTGCAAACCTCACCTGTAAACAAGAAAATCTACCAGCCAGTTCTGTCAATATACAGGCTTTGGGCAAGACTTGGTGGGATATGTGTCATATTTTGCCATATTTCACAGAAGAGAGCTTTTTTTATTTAGAATTGTAATTGTAATTGTTCTGCCTCTTCTCTATAATGTTTTTGGTTGTATTCAGTTGCCTAACGCCTACTAAATGAGCTCATTTGCAATATTTATTTATTATTTATTAAACTTCCTGACTTTGCGCCCTCTGTATTAACAGGCTGCCTTTGACTGTGACATTCAGTTTCTCTGTGGTCCACGGCATCACAAAGAGAGCTGAGTGTGGACCGAGCAGCGGGACAGAAATATGCCTGTGGCTCTGTGATGGAAACAGTCGGGAGGCAACACTTGTCTGTTGGACACACCATGTGGTGCCTGTGTGTGTGTGTGTGTGTGTGTGTGTGTGTGTGTGTGTGTGTGTGTGTGTGTGTGTGTGTGTACTGACCAGCACAAACAAATGCTCTATAACACAAATGTGGGTGACACTGCCTTTCCCTCTCAAACACACAGCCTCTTTGGTGTCTGTTTGATATGTTAACGTCTCCTAGTTTCCTAGTGGGTCAGACGGACACAAAGAGACAGAGAGGGTAATATGAAGGGGGAGCAGAGAAAAAAACATAAACGGTGACACTGAGAGAGACATGCATACATGTAAGTGAAAGAATAGGGCAAAGAAACAAATTGTTTCTTCTCAACGTATACATAAATATTTAATTTTCTTCAAATAATGGCTGCCAGACTGCAAACGGCTCACTTTATACACAAATAAACCCAGAAATTATTCATTTGAAGATTTTACTGAGGGTCAGTCCAACATGAAGAACTTTTTTTCTTCTGCACAGAGCATCCGGTGGACAAATCCGGCAGGTGTTGACTGATCGAGTGCACACAGACGTAATGTGCTACAATACACATTCAGTGGAATCCCAGGGTTACAATTTGCCCTCCTATCCTAAACTGTGTCACCACATTCGGCCTTGAATTTGATGCCAACCAAGTAATCGGAACCCTGTCTCATAGATTCATGGTAAGTTTTTTGGCCGTCAACTTCTGCATACAGTATATGACAGAATTCAACCACAAACACCGGGGTTACATCTTGAGTATGGAGTAGATCTCTTGCACTCAGGGAGAAAAGCCATGACGAGTGATGTGTTGCCTGTATGAAGAGGAGCCAGCAGACACTCAGTGAAACAAAGTGCCTGCAAATTAGCTTGTGAATATACAGGAGACCTTGTCCTCGTGAATAAGCACACATCAATGCAAGGAGGCTTTCCCATTAACCTCAAATATGCGCCGCTTGCCATCAGATGGAGGTTCAGTTATTGCAAATGCAGTGCAAATTTTAATCTACCCAAACAAACTGAAGGTTATTTTGACCTAAACCATATAAAAACATGAAATAACTGACAGGCCTCAAATAAAGTGTGTCATGTGTTTCAGCTACCAGAGTTCACCCAGAATTACAAACTGAAACCAAGTGCTCCACTGAAAAATCTATCTTTTATTAAAAGCTCAGTCCTTGTAGTCTTAAAGGAGAAGCTGATCACCTGTTTCCCTTCTCCTCCCGGTCGACTCAGTAGGTTTTAATCATATCCTTGATCTTTGTCACCATGGTTACTGTATTAAAAGCACTAGGTCAAGGCACAATATTCAGGTGAAGAACATGGTTTGGTTTAAAAAAAAATAACTGATTGAAAGTAGCAACACTGACGGTGGGTTTAAAACAGGGAAACACAGCTGTGTCCTGGTTTAAATGATGTCTTACCTGGCATTAACTCTTGTCATTATCACTGTGGTCACAAGAGGCCACTGATTTGATTCTTGCATTTACCAGAAAACTATGGAAACTACTTAAATGAGCAGTTCCTCCCCGGCCAACCGGTCGGCGCAGTCTGCCTCCTATGAAGCACAGCTGTGGGAGTAGGCTAATGACTTATTATAATGGTCTTTTAATGAGGTGATAATATTCAAAGGGGCTGCTCTGAAAACCTGTCGCACAGGCTGACTAAGTACACAGCAGTGATGGTGAAATGTATAAGGGTCGTAATGCTATTAAGTATCAAAACATTTGAAATATTAAGGTAGAATTCTACAAAAGCAATAAAAAAAAAGAGCGGAATGCGACTTGAATGAAGTCGGTATTAAGACCTCGTCACTAGGCAACAATCTCACACTGCACACAAGAAGTTTGTTTGTTTCATGTCAAGACATGGAGGCAACATGGCGTTAGTAAAGCGAGGATGGCTGCAAACAGGTTGGAGTGAGTCCGAAAAGTTTCAGAAGAGAATCCTACTGCTAAAAATGTCCAGCCGTTGTGCAGTTTGACGTCCCCACCCGCCTTCAGTCAGGCGAATCGTTTTTCTTCTCAGAGCCTGTATTTAGGTGAAAGATGGAGCCTAATGTTAGCGTTTCTATTCATTAAAACAAAACATAGGCAGGATAATAACACCAACAGTTAAAATCAGCTGCAGCTTTAAATGCGCTGCACCCACTCAGATGTAGAAACTACATTTCAGTGATCAATAGATTCTCTGTCAGACTTTTAGTTCTTTGTTACGTCCCTCAGAGAACAAACAGGGCACACACACATGGTATACGCACACACACACACACACACACACACACAGTGACAGCACTTATACATTCTCTGCCTCCTGCTGTGCATGTGAGCCTGAGAGAGATGGAGAGAAAAAGAACTTGGCGCTGCACAGAGACAAAAAGAGCTTTTCTGTCAAAGGAGATTATGTTAGATGCAACACTGACAGGATGGAAATCTGGGCAACAGTTCCCTCTTTTTTTCATCATCAAAAGATTATATTTCCTCAATAAAACAGTCAACAACTACTTACAATACCCCCTCACACACACACACACAAACGCACACACCATACCGAGCACTGAGTACAAGTACATCACTCCCTCTCTGCATCACATACACACAGAATACAAGAGCTGATGAGTTTAAGGAATCAGGGGTTTTAAATGTGAGTTGGGATTTGCTCAAATTGATGTCGATTCAGGTTTTCTGCTGTTTCTGTTTTAATATGATTGTAAAAAGTCTCAGGGAGGCACGACTCGTCTTTTTCCATGAGAAGCAGATGTTTGTTTTTGATGTGAGGAGATTATATGTTTTTTTTAGCCCCTTATGTCCTGCATTTGTATTCTGCTGAAATAAGAAGATGCTGGTCCCAGTTGTTTGTAGATTAATCTTATAGGGTCTGTATTGGAAATTAAAATGGCCATGTGATCTGATGCACATTCTTTTAAAATAATAAGTATTTTATGAAAGTTCTGAACTCATCTCTGCTCCAGAAGGTTTCTATTTTATTAAAGTTGCCAGGTGATGGTGCTTAGCTGGAAAAATCCTGTAAGAAGAAGAGAGATGTTTTGGAAACACATTGATGAAAACTTGCTTATCTGGTGGATAAAGTTGCCATAAATTGTTTTGGATGCAGGGGAGGAAACCTGCTCTCCCTGCTGAAACCGATGTCCTCACTATTTATTATATGAGGGGAAATTCTCCTGTGCAGAAGTGATGATTCTGTCACAACCACCAGCTTCAGCTAACATCAATCAGACTAATGTGTCTCATATAGATAGATGCGCTTTATTGATCCCATAACCGGGGAAATGCTGTGTTACAGCAAAACAGTTTCAGTCTTCTTACAACTCTGATTACAATATAAAATGTAAAATGATATGAAAGATGAAATTCATGTTTATAAAGAATTGAAGGACATGGGATGGTGCAGGTAAGGTTTGAACCAGACGACGCTGGTTTTTAAAGAAACTATGTAAATGGAGGCAGAAGTGAGGTGGTGTAAGGATCATTTGACTTCTCCTGAGATCCATTTATCTGATTTATATATCTCAAACTCTTGTCGGTGGACATGCAGTGTTTTGAAATGTGGGAGTGAAGCTGTAATCCATCCGTAATTTATGAAAAGTCATGCTGACTAGCTCATGTATTAAAAACACTGACATGGTATGTGGCTTTAGTAAATACCATTACCACAAAATGTCCTGTGATACAAATAACCTGGGCTTGTTGTGTTGATGAAAAGATCAGTTGCATGACTTTGGCTGCAGAGGAAGAATGTTGAGTAGAGAGGAGGATGAGGAGCACAGGCCTCTTGTACATTGTACTGACCTGTAAAGGAAAACATTTTGCATTTCTCTAAACATCCTCATGAATATCATTATTGCAAATTTCCTTGAAATACCTTGTCTTCTTCAATCTTACGTTTAAGGAGTTGTTGCCTCCATTAGTCTCCTTCTTCATATCATTCTCCTCTGACCTCTAACAGCAACAAGGCCTTTTGGCCCAGATAATTGAAGCTGACTTGGTATTTTCAGTGTTTTGGAATAGTTGATCTAAATCATTGAGTAGCCCGGCAGTTTATGAAATACTCAGACCAGACTGTATGTCACCTGGTATCAATCGTGTTTTTTGCAAGGGATACTTAATACGACACACCACAGCAACAGCTTTGAGGGAAAATATCTCTTCTCTCACCACCATCCTGCTACGTTTGTGAGTAAACAATAATACACCTGGAACTACTAAGGACGCAAAAGTTGCCTGTTTCCTCGTCAACAAATGAAGTTCATTAACTGGTGGAGCAGAACAACAATTATCTCCTCTTCACTGTGTTAAGAACCTGCTCTGTGTTTTGAGAGCTTTCTGGGGAAACTGATGTTGATCCAGTTCCAGGAAGAAGAATCTCTTTGTGTGTGCTGGTGAAGGGACGAGCACATCTTGAGTCTGTGCTCATCATTAAGTTATCTCTTTGGATGGTTAGTTGCCAGTTTCTCTTTGACGGTCTGTCATCCAAATTTATTTTTGTCCATATTCAGCAACATTTGCCTCATTTCCTTCGCTCACACATTGTGGAACTTCTCCAGCATGTGTTTGAGAATAATGAGTCTGCCATGACATTTAACAAACACATTGTCACAGTGTTTAAGTGAGCTCAGTTATACATTTCACACTGTTTTTGCAGTCGTATGGATCTCTGGAAGAACTGGCAACCGTATGCTGACAGCTCCATACAGACCCCAGTTGGGTATTGTTGCTATGTATGTTGACATCTGATGTTATTTTAGCTGAGTTATACAAACGCGTTGACAGCTTTTTGCTCCCTGTTGTGTCTTGAGGTGAGGTGACTCATGAACCAGCAAACAGATTTGTTTTCACACTCCATCTTACGCTTTATTTTGGAAAAAGCAAACAAATCATGACACTTCTGTTTTGTATAGACTCACCAGCCACTATGTTAGGGACACAGAACACGGAATAAGATGGCAGAAGTGGCACCGGCTGTGGTGACTGTGGTCTTCTGCTGTTGCTGCTGTTTGACGTGTTGTGTTGCATTCAGAGATGGTCTCATTTAAATTATTTAAGCTATTTCAAACCAGTCTGGTCATTTTCATTCGACCTCTGCGGTGCACTGGCGACCTGTCCAGGGTGTATCCTGCCAATCCCAGCTCTGTCAGCTGGGATTGGCACTGACTGGATTCAGTCTTTGATTTCCATTACCATTTTTCTTGCTAATGGAAGAGATTTTCACTTAATTAATGCTGTAAATTGTATAAAATGTGTGTGCCGTAGATAGATAGTAGTGTAAAGCGGCTTTGAGTGGTCATCAAGACTAGAAAAGCACTATGTATGTATAAACCATTTACCATAATGTGACGTTCAAAGAGGGAGCCCAAATTTATGGAAATCAAACTCTTCTTTTTCCTCATAAAAGGTCACAAAATGATTTATTTACACAATAATACAAAAACGATAGAACACAAAATCAAGCCACAAAGAGTCCAACCAAAAGAGGAGAGGCTGGAGACTGGAAAGGAAAAAGAAAACACAAATACTTAGTTTATGGTAAATGAACAAAAGAACAAACATCTAGTTGGTAGCATAAAGGTCTAAAGATAACTCTAAGGTTGTCTGGTACAGTGTGTGTCGAGACAAGACGCACTGGCGAGGAGTGAATGGAGAACCAGAGTATAAGAAGCAGTTGGTGATGAGATGATGGTTTGCAGGCGTGTGACTCAGAGACTCCGCCCAGCCAACTGGCCAACCTCCTGAACCAAGAGAGACAAGAAAACCTAACAACATAAGACACCAAGACAGAACTCAAAACACATTAATACATGTTTTATTTAATAGGACTAGTCTAGCCTAGAAACATGAAGACAGTTTAAAGTAAATTACAAGTTGTCCAGCAGGGGGTGCTGTGACCGCAGCTTGGCATGTGTCCATACCCTCTTTGCTCATCAGAAGAAGACAATAGTGAACGTTATCTTGTTTAGAGGTGAGGGTTGAGGACACAAACAAGATAAATCTGTTTTTTGGAACCAGTCCTAATTTTTTTTTTTCCAGGCGATTCTTTTTAAACCCTTGAGATGGTTGAACCATGTCTTTTTGCTGCTGCCATGTGTTTGTCTGATTAGATATTTACCTCAACAAGCAGATTAACCTAATAAACTGACTATTGTTTGTAAATACTGTAGCAAAAATCAAAAAAATGCATCATGTTTGACATGCACAGTGTTTTTTGTTTTTTTTTTACTATTTTCTACCAATTGTTCTTCTATCAATCATATATGACCTCAACATATTGCTGAAATTGTAATTTGGACATATTATCGTTGCTTTATTCCCTTTAATACTTTACTCCCCCAATCAGTGGACAAATCTCTGTGCAGTTCATTCTCTGGTGGAAGGAAACAGGGGGCAAAAAAAACAGCACATAAAAGAGCTTACAAAGAGCAAAACAACGAGGCCATCTAAAAGCTGAATGTGTGTGCAAAAAAATAAAATTAAACAACAAAATAGAGAGGGAGAATTGAGGGAAAAGGGAAAAAAAAGATGGGGGAGAATGAATTAAGAGGGAAAAAAGAAAACCCAAAGATGAAATGGAATTGTTAAAGGAAAAAATAGAAGGGCTGTGTTGTTTTTGGAAAGGGTTAGAGAACAGAAGAAGTGTGTGTATATACAGTATATCTGTGTGTGCATGCTCGTTTGTTTCCCCTACAGTTGTGAGCAGAAGACAAATCGACCATATGGATAAGAGCAGACGGCGGCCAGGTTGTGCTAAGAAGCAGTTAGTATGACCACATTGTGCTGTTTGGCAGTCAGCCTAATGTTTAGCACACTGGAAACTGGCAAACCGGGGGAAGAAGCAAGTTCAAGGCTTCAACGCTGCAGGTGCATGGACGGGCTGCAAAGTAAACAGCATTTTCATCATCATTGCAACAACAGATACACTGCAAAAAGCTGGCCAAATCACAACTAAATTACAGTAATTTAAGTCCACATACAAAACACCCAATGTACTTTAGGTGAGTAAATCCCTGAAGGCAACCTCACGAACTCACTTAGTGTTTCCTCCAAAGCTAGACTCAAAAATTATACCTAGTAATGACATTTTAATCAATTTATTCATTATTTTCACGCTTTTCATGCTGATAAAATGCACCAATGTTCTTCACACAAAAACAACCCACATCCACCACATAAGAGGTAAATCAAGTCACGATCGAAAAAAAATGATATGGAAGAAATGATGTTTAAAGTGACTATTTTCAAAACAGCCCACAATCTGCACCTGTATATAAAAGATACAACTGTATTGGTTCAGCGCTGACAACACAAAGTGCCACAGACAGACATTTGTACTCGGGTCATGTTTGCTAATCCAGTTTTTACTCTTTGTTGTTACAAAAACCTGTCAGAGGCACAGGTCACTTCAGTAAGATAGACTTCACTGCCTCTAACAACAAATAGGCTTTTATCTTGAAAAGCAACTTATCACCTGTTGGGAAATCCAGGCCTGTTTCTAGTTTCATAATAAATGTGTATCATTATTAATCTGTCGTTGGTTGGAAACACTACTGAGGGAACATGTTTATGAGGACGGAGAGAGACTACTGAGCCAGAAGCACCGTCTGCAGGTGCACTCTGGTGGCCAGTCGTTGTGAATCACCAGTCTGACACATGAATCCACAAACACTAATTAAACAGCAGAACAGCACACCAAAGATGCCCATGAGCCGTGATGATTAAAAACCAGGCAACCCTACACTCGCCTTGATCAGTCATGTTACATTACTGATAGCAGGTAGAGCAGATAGGTTCACCCACCGTGGCAGAGCTGCATTTTAAATTAGAGTTTCGAAAAACACTTTGTAGATGATTTGTTTGAATGCTCTTCAAGTTCTGGTAGCCTTCAATAAACAATGTTTTGTTGCAGCCCCCGCAATACGTGACCAGTCACTTAATTCAGACCACATGGAGTGATTGGCTGACGTACCTGTCTGTGAACGTCTGGGTGTGAGCTGCTCATGCTCACACAACATGTGACCAGAGTCTTTACAACAAGCCAGAGAAGTGTCACCCTGCTGAGGCAATAAAGATAGAAAAGTGCCAGAAAACGTCACTATGCTTTCCACTGCAGGAACTTCCCCCTAAGAACCTTTGAATTAAGTGATGTGGGAAACACTGTAACAGGGCCATTGCTGTTGTATAGTCTTCTACAATGGACCGAGTGGAGAATCTTGTTGAGACCAAGCATCATTCACATGCTAATGTGTTTAATCTCCCCTGTTTTTGAATGCAGCGGAAACATCAAACATTGTTCTTCTGGAAACTTTAATTTCTTGAAAGAAGTTCCTGGGATCTAAAGTTCGAGGAACATACAGGGATTTTCGCTGTTTTGTTAAATGTTTTAGCTGCATTGTGGTTAAAGGGGGGAGATCTCAGACAAAACACATTTTGTAACCGATTTTCGATGTTTTAATCCTGGGAAATCACTGACTAGATGATCCAATCAAGACACAGGACCACACACTTGGTCTTGAATCACACGGTTTCAGGGAGGAGATTCCAGGGATTTGTGATCTCAAAGAAACACGTGATTTAACGTGACTTCAGGATGTCAGCCGGCATGGAGGCAGACTGTCTGCATCGTTGGTTAATAGCGGTTGTGTGTGCGATGTTTTATTCTGAGAAATGCAAAAAACTGTGGATGAAGTCGAGGCTGAGACGATGGAGTCAATTTGGCTTGCACGAGTTACGGTTCTAAACAAAAGTTGTAGACACAACTGTAAAATCAGTTAAATCCACGTCTGTTAATCCCTTACACTACAGGATAATTTGGACAAATAATCAGTTTAATTCAGCCTAAAATCAGAAGGCACCCATGATTAAGTGTGTTGCTAGCTTTGTTTTCCAATCCGGGCTTCAATCAAGGCTTATAAATGTTATTTATCTGGGTCGACACGCCTCTGTTTGGGGGTCAGGATCCTTTATATTTGAAATATTGATTACTTTATATTGTGCATTGATATATAATCTTGATTGTTTTCTCTCAGTATAATGTAAGTAGAGATTTACTGCTTGGTCTCAAGATTAGCTTTAAAATATATTGCATTGAGCACTGGTTCACATTGGGAGTAATATAAGAGGGTTTGCCTTATATTAGAGTGGCTGGTGTGTTTGTCAGCGCTGCAGAATAGGTTCTAATAACTGTCATATTACCAAGTCCTCGGCGGCTCAGGGGCAGCAAACAATTTTCCCCTCACAGCAGAGCACTAGAATCCGATTGTAATTTGTCCTCATACCTACATGTGTGCACATGTTTGCACACAGTGCGCAAAATGACATCACACCAGGGCATAGTCGACAGCCAGCTGTGATAATAAGTGTCACTGGATCTGTGTATAAACATGTTCAATTATTTCATCCCAGCTGGAATTGAACACACAAAGAAACCCTTCTTTTTTATTCTGCACATTTTCTGTGGGGAAAAGCCTTTAGGATGATTTTGAAGATAGTGGCTGTGCTTGATACTTGTGTGCACTCTCTTTTTAATTCAGCGAGTCAATTTGAATCATATCTCCAAGGCCAGACAGTATTTGCTAAGGGAGCTGGCAAGTTGGTTCACGTATACCTGTAGTGTTTCTAGCAATACCAATTCGATCTCATTTGGTTGAAGTTGTATATGTTAGAGAATATGGAATATAGACGCCTCACTGTTTTTGCTTTTGTCTGCAGGCTGAATAATAGTTCAAATTTCATTTCAGTTTTGCTCCTCTGACAGGGTATGTTTAAGAGACACAGTGGCAGAAAAGTGAAAACAAAAAAACGGGGATACAGAAAGAGGACTGGGGAGGATGGACCGAAGAGTGACATGAATACAGAGAAAACTGTATCTCTGAATACATTATTATTTGTTATCATTATTTGAATAATTGCAAGTGAACAGTCCCCTCAGAATTTCAAATATCTTTCATTTGAACGCAAACACAAAAAACTAACCAGAACCATTTACATCTTATATAATCACCTCATAAATGCAGCAGAATCAGTTTAGAGTCAACAGCACCATCATCTACCAGTGTCATCTGTGCCTATAAAACAATCCAACTCTCTCTCATGTAAAGAGAAAATAAACAAACAGGTTTTGTGGTTACAACACAGGAGTAAGGCCAAATTCAACAGGAATGTTGTATTTTAAAATTGTCATTTGGCATTTTTCTTTCATATTGCACATATGTAGAGTTTTGTTTTGTCACAGACACTGATCAATTTAAATGTCAGTGTAAATCCAGGAGCCTGCTGGAGGACAACGCACAGTTATCATGGAGACAACTGAAACCTTGTGTTGAAGCATTAATTGAAATTGTTCCGTCACATAACACAGTGTAAACTTTTCAATAATCTCTGACTTTTACTACAACTGAACCCTTTTCCCTGCAGGTGTTTGCGATTGGCTCTGCAGTAGTAGAACCTTGGTGCCTGCTCTTCTGCACCAAAGTCCATAGTGAAAATCAGCAATTTTACACCACAGCACACAGGAGTTGTTGATCCATTGCTGCCTCCATCGTTTAGTCCAAGTGTGTTATCTTGTGACTTTGGTGTTTGGAAACTTTACTTTCGATTTATCCAACTGACACAAAACTTACCAAATGAAGCAGCAACAGAACAGTAGCTCCTGTGTCTCTGCAAGCTAAAAATGTAAAGTTTTTGCATGGATTTTGGTGCAGGAGTGTTTTACAAATTTAGTTTCCAGCTGAAAAAGTTTGTCTAATGGTGAGGGAAAAAAATATATAGTAGGCAAACATATAGTAGACTTAAGCAGTCATAAAGATTCTTATGTTAACCATTTGTTAATTGGCTAAAATCTTTCGTCCCTGAGGGCAGCCATTGTCAGTGAGGCTGCCAGTCCCTTTTCTATTCTTGGAGAGATGTGAGACGGCAGAAGGATACAGAGACCCAGAGGTTCACCTCAGTAACAGGCTGGACTTTGGGAAGCCTAAAATGATTTATGCAGCATTAAGGTGCTACAGATGTTGAAGCCAGATGTTGTGCTCTGTTATTTGCTGCACTCTCCTTGGGTAGCACCATCAGATCTGCACAGTCAAGAAGTGGTTAGGACTGTCACCTCACTGGAAGAGGATTCTGTCACTGAACATGCTGAGCCCTTTCTCTGTAATAATCTTGTCTGCGGGGGCTTCCTCAAGTTTCTAAAGTCAGGTTTCCTGTCTGAGCATTGGGACCAAAATATCAGCCATCATAATTCAGTGGAGAAAGTCTCTTTGGGAAAAGGTTTGCTTCTCATACATTCCAGCTCATTATCAATTATTTAACCCTCAGTAAAGTCAATCCTTTATACTTAATTTTCCCATATTAGTTGTACAGAGCAAGGCTGGGCTGTTGCTCTAATGCTGAAATTAGAAAGTGCATGAAGACAGCTAATATCATTCACAACAGCTCTACTAAGTTATATAATGTAACTGGATGTGTTTTTTAAGGCCAATTTGCCATAAAAGTCTCAAATTTGGCTATGTATTGACAGCAAAACTAACAAATAGCACCTTCAAAGCCAATAAGAGCAATAAAATAAGAGCAATAAAATATGACTAAGCCAAAACCAAACAGACTGGACCATTGGTTTTAAGCAATGGGGTCGTTTATTTTTTAATCATCATTATTTTTATTACTTCCCAGGGGCTCTGGTTTGATTACACTGATCTGCACAAACACAACCACTATATTTCAAAGACTATGTCGCAGTTGTTGCAAAATTGAGGATATATATACACATACTATATACACACATATAAAGCAGGAAGGAAAACTAAAACAGTGAAATGCCTCGAACACTGGGAACAGAAAACAGGAACAACAGGAAACTGAATTAGCGCACTGAAACAAACAAAATTATCTGTGTAGGCACTGGGGAGCACAGAGGCTAAGTACACTAGGGAGGCAGTGATAATCAGACCCAGGTGAGACAAATAGGACACAGGTGAATCCCATTAGGGCAGGACAGGCAATCAACAGGGAAGATAAGACAGGAAGTTAACCATAACAAGGTATACATACTAAGAAGAAGTACAGAATAAAACAGGAAACTAGAAACAGAATAAATGTCCAACAAAAACCACACAGAATGGTTCAGTTCATTTCTGATTTGTGTTTTCCCACTGTTATATTTTTACTGTTCATTTATAGATGTACCACAATCAAATAATTTACCAACACTTTAGAAAAAAAAAAAAAACATGAAATCCTGATAGTAGGATTACAGTAATATCCAATTTCACCAGTCAAACAGCTTGTAATGGCTGATGACTTTACCCCAAAATAAGGCTAAAATAAGGCTTTTTTTTACATCTACCACACATCTGAAAGGATCCACACCACCAAAGCCACAAGTCGCAAACCTTGCTGCCTCTCAATGTTTCATGTTTTGACAGACTGTTGTGGCTGATTCGGGGAAGGATGGGGCGGAGGGACATGTCCCAAGTTCCGTGACACATTTGTGTGAAAATAAATTGAAGTAAATTGAGTTAGACACAGATAATGACACAGTATCTATAGGCTGTGCATTTTTCTGCTGAATAGCCATTAGACATCACTTTAGAGGAGCAGCTACTGCAGTGTTTGAAAAATGAAGCAGTCTCAGAGACAGTGATGAAAAGCAGACAGGCAAAAGGGCTGAGAGCTGCTTGTCATAAACACTATATATATTTATATATATATATATATATATATATATATATATATATATATATATATATATATATATATACTTGTCATAAACACTATATATATTCATATATATATATATATATATATATATATATATCCCATTGAGTATTTAACCAGGTCATTATTAATCCTGTTGCTGCACAAAAGACACACATGGGAAATGCAAACCAGTGCTAATTGAGTGTGTCTTTCCTTTTAATCTTTTCATTAAAAGTAGTGCCTGTGCTTGTAATCTACCTACATTAACTCCATTAACACCCATGAGAACTCTGGAAACTTTCTCCACTGTCTGATCGGGGACACCTATGCACATCAATAAATAATCTCCCTTTTCAGTTGCAGTTATGAATAATGCAGCTGCCCGCACAGCCATGCACTTTATTAAAATCCCAGATTATTTCAGGACAGTTATTCAGTCTGAGAAACAATCACACTGATGCCATCTCTTTTGAAATGAGTTCCATTTTAATGCAAGAAAAGGGTAACTCATGCTGAAGGGAAAGACCTTATCACTCACACTCCCATAGACATCAAATGTGGATACAAATATTAATAAACCTCTAACCTAGTTTTTTTCTTTTCTTTTTTTAATTGTGATGGAAAATAGGACACGTCAGTCCTCTGTCACACTCACACTCACATATACACGCGTATACATGTGTGCAATGCAAGCACACATAAGATGGGGTGGCGGGAATCGCTATATCACATCTCTCAAAATAGCAAAGAGAACTTTAACGGGGAATGTGAAGCGTTCAGGCACGTGATTCCTTCTGCATGATACTAATGGGCGAAAGCAGGTAGGTTGGCGAGCAAATTCAGAGCACGCAATGCATCATCTGGATGAGCTGTTTTTATTTTTAAAGCTTTCCCTGCAAAAATGTGCGGAGAGGAAAAAAAAAAAAAAGATTACTGAAATTATCTTGATGCTGTTGAATTAACACCATGTGGAGCCTGTGCATCATTTTCAGTGTGAATCTACAAATTAAGCTGTCAAGTTATGTATATTAAAAAGGAGAGAGTTTTGTTAATATGCTTGAGATTGATGCACTGGAGTTGTATTAGTTTTTTTGTTTTTTTTCTTTTTTTGGATGCTTTGTATCAGTTTATATGACCTCAGCATACAGGAGTAACGTTGATTAATGCTCCTTGAATATGTGCATATGCACGGTGCTTTAGGAAAAACATATTTGAACATTTAAGGTGGATTAAAGGTGCATTAAACCAACCTATTTTTCATTTATAGTACTTATGAGTAGTATATTGGTATTTGTGGTAGAGTTTGCATGTTTTGCATGTGTTTGTGGGGGTGATTTCACCAGGTAGAGCAGCCTCCTCCCACAGTCCAGAGATATATCGACTGCGGTTTGGTCGGTAGGTAGTTAGGCAGACTCATAGGTGTGAACGTGCGTGTGAATGGTTGTTAGTTTAGATGTTAGTCGTCAGATTCTCCAGGCTCCAGGTCCTTCCCTGACTTTCAAAGGATAAGTGGAGGAGACACTAGAGGGTTGGATGGAATCTAAATCTGAAAAACATAAATACAAATAACTGTGCAAATGTTGTGGAAATATACAGGACTAATCAGCAGTATTTGCATAGCATGAACTGGAAAAAAAGTACAGTAAAATACTTTATTGTCTTCATCCTGTGAGATCTATAATACATTATATTACTTACTGTCTTGCTTGTTGAAACTAAGCAGCATCACACACCAGCATATGCTATTACACTTCATGCAGTGCACTACCAAAAACATTTCCTCCATATTGTTGCGATCGTGTCAAACCTCAGCAGTGTCATTTTCGTAGCATATTGTGTTCACTTTTGTGTCTTAAGCCAACGGGATTCGGCTGAAGCACGGCAGATTTTAGGAAGAGCTGTCAGAGAGATTCAACCCAGATACGCCAGCCTCACAAGCAGGCGATGTCTCGTACAGATTCAGGACACGCATACATACGCAATTCGAAATTACCCCACATATAATTGGTTTGATTTGCCCTCCACATTTGAAGCACCAAACCCGCCCAGACTGCTGCATACATGAAAGTTAGCAAACAAACTTTTTCTTTGCTCAACGTAAAATCCCACTGAAGCAGCTGTAAATGTGTTGCAGTGATACATTTTCCCTTCATGTCACAGCTCCAGCTCCCTATCATAACAGGATCGCTGTTTCAGGTCCCTTGCAGTGAGTTTCTAGTTTAATTCCTTTCAGGAGATGTATAATGACTCTGGTGGGAGCGACTCGGATATCATTAAAAAAATCATGCACAGGCTTCCACTCTCCAGGCTGGGAGGAGCGTCTATTTCTGGAGGGTTCCCACAGGACTGGAGGGGATTTTAATGAAGCTGAATCCTAGGACAGGAAAATTGACTTTGGTTTGGCTCTGTGGCTAAAAAAAAAGTAAAACAATACTTATTCCACAGGAGTAAAAGTCTATTTATGAACACTGATGAATGTTAGTGAGCTGCTAAAAGTGTCACTTAATCCACGTACGCTATGGCACAGTTCTGCTGCTGCCACTGATGGATTTATCAGTCATCAGTCTGTCAAAGATGCATGACAGTACAGCATACAATATACTACATTGTTATTATTATTATTATTATTACTTCAAGAGAGTGAATGTCATTTTCTTGTTTTTTGAGGTTGGCAGAAAAAAAAAACAAGTGTGGTTACAAAGAAAGTTAAAGTTAAACTGAAATGAAAGTCAAAGATGCAGCAGTCAGACAGAAGGTGAGAGAAAAGCTGAAAATACAGAAGTGTATTCATTGCACCTGCGCATTGTGTTCTGCAGTACAACACAAACCCATTTGTTCCACATTTGGAGTCATGATGAGACGTCTGCGGTGATGAAATTGGGCAGAGCTGAAACTTTATAATGAGTATTTCCACCCGACTCTGTCAGAGTCTCACCTGAAGTGACCCACATACAGCTGGTGCAGTGCACACGCACACGCGCGCACACACACACACACACACACACACACACTGTTGCTCTGGAGATTCTCTGTCAAGGTCGTGCTTCGCTGCTCACGACCAATGACAACCAATCCTGATCCTGATGAACGGTGATATTTTCAGGATCCAATATTCTTTATTGTTCTGTAAAGAAATGATTAGTACCACTGCATCGCAGCAACAGTCCAGTGTATCTATAAATGCAAGGAACACTTTTCCGACTGTTCACATAATAGTCCAACAATTTGACTTGAACTTCAGGTGACTTACTGAGTGCACCAATATGTACAGTACAGCGCCATCTTTGACTTTCAATTAATTGATTATTAATCGATTACTAAATTCATCATTTAATGAATTGTTTTGAGTATTTTTTTCATTAATTAAAACAAACATTCAGATTTTCCCACTCTCTAAAATATGAATATTTTCTGGTTTCTTTGCTCCAAGAAATCATTAAAACTGAATTCAAAACAAGACGTCCAAGAACATCATCATTTCTTGATTTGGGACATTTTACGGACTAAGCAAGTGACCCATTCATCGAGAAAATACTCAACAGATTCATTGATGATGAAAAGAAGCATTGGTTGCAGCCCAACTTTGCTTGGATAAGAAAAGCAAAAAGATATGGGTTGAAAAGCCACAGATCTTTTGTCACCTCTGCCTCCTCTCACACAGCGCACACCCAGTTGTTATCCAATTATTTAAATCTGTCATACTTTGTCGTTGTTATTACAACCACATCATTATTTTAGTATCTATATCCATGTTTGTTATAAAAATACCTCCTTCAATACCTTATTTTGACAGTTTTTATTTTTTTGTTTGTTTTTTTTTGCATCAACTCACTTCAACACATCTTTTTTTTATTATTTTATTTTTTGAATGTTCTCATGTAGCTGCCTTTTGGTGTTTTGCTGTTGTGAATTTGAGATTGATGAAAGTACCTCCTCCACATTTCCTGTTGTGAGGGTTTTGCTCACTGCATTTATGACTCCCTCTCCTGCAGGAGGCTGTATGTTGGTTTCTCGAAAAACAGGTCAGTTCCGTTTATAAGATCCATGTTTAGAAACATCTGCATAGGCAGGGCTTTTTTATCATTATTATTTTTTTAATTTTTATTCCTTCGTATAGTAAAAAAAAAAATCAACAGCAAGAGCTGCAGCTCTGGGCTAAAACCTTTTAATTAACACCATCCATCATCATTAGCCAAATAGTCAGCCGGCAGTCTCACTGTTAACTCTTGGAGAGCGAAGCGATGAGAAAAGTAAATGATACACTGCTCCCTTCTTTTGTTTTTTTGGCCCTATCACCGTCAGCTGAGCCTCCCTGTGCTCAGTCACTGTGGAGCAGCTCAGAAAAGCACATCAGTCTAAATCAGCCCCAGTTAATCTCGGTGCAGCTACTTTCTGCCAACCTGTGACTTGCTGGTCTAAATACTAAGCTAAAAGTAATGGCTGCTGATGCGTGTGATAGCCGCAGACTAATTGTTATAGTTTGCTGCCTTTAAATGAGATTGACCTTTGGGTTAGGGTATCTGTCATGTGACTGCTGCAGGAATTCGAATATATATTTTAAGCTTTGCAGGCAGATTGCCTCGGGTGTTTTGTTTCTCCTTGTAACTATAGTTTTAACCCTGTTTAAAAAATTAATTCCTACTAGGAATGGGTGAATACTACTTTTTCATACCTATATATGTATAATGACACAACAACCTTGACGATGTGCCAATACAGGTTTAGTAATCGAAACTCTTTCGATTTGACAGACGTTTTTACAACCAGAAATCCACCAAACTCAGCTGTAACAGGACTCAGGATTGGAAAAGACCATCTGTCAGTCACACTGGTGTCCACCCACATGTGCCGTGATTTGCTGTTTGTTTTACTCTAATTAAGAACATGTTCAGTGACATTGTTAATCAAGTGAGAATTACCCTAATTTTCCTAACTAACTTCCATTCAAACTAAATTATTTTTGCAATTAGCCGATTGGCTATACAGTATGTTGTTACTTTTGGGTTGGCCTCATCCAACTCAGGTGTGCTGACACATTTAGAACACAGCTACAGTACAACCAACAGTGTAGCAGAGACAGGCAAGTCTGATCAGGTTCTCTTTATATGTCTTCTGTGCTCTGTGGAACATTTGTTCAAAAATGTATTTTTTTTCTCCTTTTGTTTACATTTGGATTCCTCATTCTTACTCAGAAAGACAGTCTCAATAAATGTAGTTCACATGTAATAGAAGCTGAA
This sequence comes from Brachirus orientalis, assembly GCA_016785285.1. NCBI lineage: Eukaryota > Metazoa > Chordata > Actinopteri > Pleuronectiformes > Soleidae > Brachirus > Brachirus orientalis. Next base: position 293,144 of record JAFBJR010000156.1, on the reverse strand, counting down.
TTCCCAGTGGGATTTGGAGAGGTAGGAGGTGGGCAACAATGCGAGACATTCAAGACCAGTATGACACCAAAAATTGGAAGATCTGTTGACTGTGATTTTTGTTTTGTTATGAAACCCCTCTGGTGTGTGTAATACCCCTGCTACCCACTGAGGTTGGGGGGGACTGCAACAGAGGAGGCAATTGCCTTGGGCCTTGAGCTGAAAGCAGGCCACAGGACCACAGGAACAAGAAGTGAGTTTATTTATTTTCCTTAAATTCTACTCTCTGATCTTGGCACATTTAATTCCAAGGAGAAAAACTCATTTAAGTGTAATGATTTTACACTGGATAAGTATGGACCCAAGGAATGAGTGGAAACCTGGTGGTAAAAACCAAGAATGTGAAAATTTATTTACAAAAAAACAAAAGAACTAACAAGTTGAGCCAAAAAGAGAGCTAAGGGTGAGTGGACTGACTAGCTGGCTGGCTGGTCGGGCGAAGGTCTCCCGAGAAAAACACGTTGAATGTGAGACGCGCTGACACCTGCTGCAGGAAGAGGCCAGGCTTAAGAAGGCAGAAGGGAAATCAGGGGAACGAGTAGCAGGTGTGTGAGAGGGGGTCTCCTGAAAACACAAAGCAAAAACAAGGTCGCACAGGAAAAGCAACAGTTACCAAAATAAGAGGCAGGAAGCCGGACCCTGACATTAAGAGGCCCAATGATTATAAAAGTTGCTGTCAAACGTTAACTTCAATTGTCACTTTCAGACAGATGAATTACACTTGGCCTTTATGAAGTCAAAAGAATGAATTGACTTGTAGTAGCATAAAATAGTTTAATTTATTTATTACTATTAAATTGGATTTCATCATTGAAGCAATGTGGGATTAAGGATTATTTGGTTCAATGCATGGTCCTTTAACCCCAGGGCTGAGAAGTTCCCCTGAAGCACAGCTGCATGAAGGAGCAAATACACGCTATAGGTGTTATGAAGCAAAGCTTGCTCTCTTGGTCTGTTACTGTTCTATGCAGCCATCTCGGTCATGGTTGGCCTACTTTCATGGAAGAACAATGTGGGCAGAGCTAATGACATCTTGTTCGAATTGCACTGCGACTGCAGCCGAGCTACAGATATTAATTGGTATATTACGTGAGAATGAACCGTCTAATGGTGCACTTGTGTGACCATATGCGGCGGGGTCCGATCCCTGTAAGAACAGCTTTGTCATGGTTTACACTAAATGGATACGAATCGGAGCTCTGTGTTGGGGACTAACAGGCATAGCAGCAACAAAAAAGCTAATTACGGCCCCTTGCTGCCTTTATGTGGTGCCATCTGAATGACCCCTATGCATATTCATTTTGTATGATGGTCCCATTGTATGTGTTTTAGTATAGGCACAATGCTGTCAACAGCATAATTAGAGTGCGATGTTGCCTGTGATGATAAAAAGGCACAGTAAGAGCAGCCAGTAAGAGACGGAGACAGTGATACAGTGTGTGTAGCTCCTTCTGCGTATGTTCCTGTGTGCGTGTGTGTGGGTGAGAGAGAGAGAGAGAGAGAGAGAGAGAGATAAAGAGAGAGAGAGATTACTCATGGGGAAACAGTGTGACAGTGCTGGTATTTTGTTCAAAGAAAATAATGCACTAATATTCAGCTGCTCTCCTTTTGTAGCAAATGAATGCAGATGTGGTGGGTCTGTACTTTTCTGCAGGTATTTACATAATCTTCTCACGCACACACACACACACACACACTTGTACACACCTCCGGGTTTCCCACTGTGTGCAGGACCAAAGTGATGAAAAGATTATCAGTCACTCGGAATGGATATATTCCTCAGACGTTTCTCTCTGTGTCACTTTGTTCTGTTGACCGCTGGGGCAGAAATAAGGTCCCTGCTCTTGCCTGACATTTGTCTGGACAGCTAAAGAACAGGGTGCAGCCGGGATGTGGTATTTTAAATGTCACCCATCTTCAGCATTTCCCTTGTACTGTAACTGGAAAGAAGAGGACTGAAAATATTCTATATTTTTCCTGTCATCAAATCCCCTCTGCAGTGTTATTTCCCTGTACTGTACAAGACATGATGTACAGTTTAGTTTATTTATTTCTGCATGGCTGCTGATAAATCAAAGTTTATTCATTTTGCTGTCTTCACACACACACACACACACAAACACACCGATTTTACTTCATTAAAAACATTCTCACATACAAAGCCCAATAAATAAATGACGTCCTATGAGATGATGTAAGTAAGTCAGTAAAACAGTTAATTAGATAAAGAGGGTGCAGTAGGTTAATAAATAAACAAATCAAAATGTTTACAGCATGTGCTAAACTAAAAAGCATTAAAAATGACAGTATTCCAGGAGATGTGATAAAGCAGAAGAAAAGATGTAAATCATAGCAATTGTTTTACATAAATACTCACCATTTCACTTATTGTTTCTGGTTTTTGGTCATTTGGGCACAGTGCAGAAATGCCATGCGGATGTACAGAAGTCTTTTATCATCTCATACATTCTGTTAATTTAAAAAAAAATGTATAGATTAAAAACAAAATGACCCAGACTAATTACATGCTGACAAAAATATTTGGAAGGAAAATGCACTCAAAGTTTACACTTGCCACCGTTTTCACATGTATTTGGATTCGTTGGATTTGATTGTTTGTAGCCACCTTTCAAATCCGAGTCCATTGTTCACTCTGTTTAATTTTTTATTAGTTTTCCACAGCATTATAGCGTCTGTCGTCTCCAATACTTTATCCAGAGAAGAGCTGCCCTCTGGTGTAAAACTATAAAGTAGTGAGCTGTCAGTCAACTGAAACACATTAAAATGCAGTGCAGGTGTGAGAGGGAGCTGCAGCGTCAGGTGATTATTCTCTGTGGGGTTTCAGCGTTAAGCCATTACCTTGGTTTGAATCTAATGCTGAATTTGAATAATTAGTCTACCTGGCATAACGATTATTGGTTTAATGATTTAATGATACATATCAGTATGAATTATATCACTAGCATCCAAAAAAAGAGAGAAAACCAATATGTGATTTGAGTCCCAAAACATGTTAAGCATCAGTGTAATCACTGCAAAATCATTGTTATTCATACTTTTTTTGGTTTTAATTGCAATGAATTACACTGCTAAGAATAATAGTGAAGAACTAAATTGGGTTGGACACAAGAAAAGTGGTTCTATTTTTTTTCTATTTTAGCTAAAGCTTTGAAACGTTTTTTTTTTTTTAATACAAGGCAATAGAAGGAGAGGAAAAAAAGCCAATTGCAAAACCATCTTAATTCTTTTTAGTCACTCAAAATCCTGGATCACTAACCTTTCTTTTTTCAGCTTCTTCCCTCTGAACTGTATGTTTAAATACTGTTTAACTCACTTCCTACTAAAAGACGGTTGAACCTTTTTATGTGTTCATCATTTCAGGGAGTTCAGCCACTGGAAGTTGAACAGCCTGGCCACAGAGAAGAGAGATTTCCTCAAAGCTCCTTTGCCCTTAGCACCAGAGTTCCTGCGCAACCTGCGGTTACTGGGGCGACGGCCAACCTTGCAGCAGATCTACGAAAACCTCATCAAGAAGTATGGGACCCACTTTCTCGTCTCTGCTACCCTGGGAGGTAAGGAAGGACTGCGGGTGACACACTCACCTTTATTCTCACACTTAAAAGTGTTGAGACAAAAATAGCAGAGTTCCTCGTTTTTGGCCTCAGAGGAGAGAGAATGTATGTATTCGATGAGTGCAGGATCTGCTCTTCATGAGAAAATTCCTACACTGCGATGCCACATATCCATTATGCCTCTATTTGGATGTTCAAAATTTTAGGGTACATACACAATCAAATGTTTATGCGCTGTATGTATAATTCTGACGTGTGCCATTATTACGTTCAACTTGTAATAATTGTGGACTAATTGATGTTATGTTATGTGGTATATGGATGTGATATTTCAATTTCCCAGCTTGGGATTAATAAAGTATCAATCAATCAATCAATCAATCAATCAATCAATCAATCAATCAATCAATCAATCAATCAATCAATCAATCAATCAATCAATCAATCAATCAATCAATCAATCAATCAATCAATCAATCAATCAATCAATCAATCAATCAATCAATCAATCAATCAATCAATCAATCAATCAATCAATCAATCAATCAATCAATCAATCAATCAATCAATCAATCAATCAATCAATCAATCAATCAATCAATCAATCAATCAATCAATCAATCAATCAATCAATCAATCAATCAATCAATCAATCAATCAATCAATCAATCAATCAATCAATCAATCAATCAATCAATCAATCAATCAATCAATCAATCAATCAATCAATCAATCAATCAATCAATCAATCAATCAATCAATCAATCAATCAATCAATCAATCAATCAATCAATCAATCAATCAATCAATCAATCAATCAATCAATCAATCAATCAATCAATCAATCAATCAATCAATCAATCAATCAATCAATCAATCAATCAATCAATCAATCAATCAATCAATCAATCAATCAATCAATCAATCAATCAATCAATCAATCAATCAATCAATCAATCAATCAATCAATCAATCAATCAATCAATCAATCAATCAATCAATCAATCAATCAATCAATCAATCAATCAATCAATCAATCAATCAATCAATCAATCAATCAATCAATCAATCAATCAATCAATCAATCAATCAATCAATCAATCAATCAATCAATCAATCAATCAATCAATCAATCAATCAATCAATCAATCAATCAATCAATCAATCAATCAATCAATCAATCAAAATGTGAAAAGTGACAATTGCAACAGAGAAGTCCATCCTACACCTCCAGCATTCAACCGAGGTAGTTTTGCTCATCTATTTTCTGCTCATACATTGTTCTCTGAAAACATAAATTGATCATTTTTTTTCGTAGCTGTGTCTGTTTGATTTCACTCGATTGATCTTACAGCTCAGAAAGCGGAATTGCCAGCAGTATTGATTGCGCGCGCCTCATGAAAAAAGACCCAGACTCGCGTTACGTTCAAAGCACCATCATGACAGTGATACACTACTGATCTAAGCCCACACACTGCAGCACATATACGTAAAATCAATTTCTTAATTAGTGGACATCTTGAAAGCAGATGAACCAACCAGTGTTTCTTAGATCAGCCAAAAGTTTTGAAACACTGCGGGCACTTTACGTTGTTTATTTCTGTAAATCTCTTTGGGCGTTCTCTGGAAATTCTTCAAAATTTAATATACCAATTATATCACAGCCACTTTGTGGGAAAAATAATAAACAATGTAATGTCCTTTTATAAGGTGAGTCAAACCTGGAAGTAACAATTTCTTGAATAGCCACCAGGGGTCAGTACTGCTGGTTGAAAAAGAACTGAAGAGATTCGTTGCACAACTTTGTAAATTATTTTCCCATTTAGAGGAAAATACTGTATGTTAAATGGTAAACGTAGGTGACCCCAATGACCCATTGCTCATTGTTAATTGGACATGCTAAATTGGTTCAGGTGAGTTTGGTCAGGAAGGGCGTCCGGTGTAAAAATCTGCCAAACAGTGAGTGCGGATCATCCCCTGTGGTGACCCCTGGACAGGGAGAGACCAAAAATTTTGAGTTTGTTTTGCAACTTTTTGAATGCAGTATGGTCTATGGTGAAAATACAGCAGAAGAAATTTCAGATAAACCACAGCGAGTGAATGGGGGAGCGTACCACCAGATTCTCCTGCTGTTAAGAACAGCATCTCACCCAGACTATTTCCCGCTGCCTTTGTCATATGTGAATGGCAAACTTGGGAGAATTGGGTGTGGACATTGCCCAGAGCTTATGTCTAAAAAATAAGGCTTGGGACAAGCAATCTAGATCAGTGTTTCTCAGCCATTTTACTGTATATGGTACTAGGACTGGACAGTCATTCAATAACAAAATAGCTCCCAATATTGTTTTCTTCATTATATATCAATATAATGTTTATGCACTGTGTAAACACACTTTGAGACAAAATACAATTAGTATTAATGTTTCGGTTTTAAAGGTGTTTTCTGTCCATGAACGATTTTAAAATCCAAATTAACAGGTTTCTTCATCTTTTGTAATTGTTTTTGACCATATAGCCCCATATGAACACAACTTTTGAGGATGACATACCATCATGACTAGGACTCATGATGTAATGTAATGTAAAATTTTTGCATAGTAGTAACCTTTCCGACTATTTTACTGCCATTTTTTAGAACACTTAATTCTGTTTTAAGTAGGTAAACCAGACAAATGTGATTTTAAAATGAAAAACGCGTACTGCACACTTGTTACATTTAAATACTTGATTTTACATTTAACTATATGAAGTTATGGCTGCTCTAGCTTTTAGAATAGAATCCTTTAACATGTATTTTAACAAAACTAGTTCACTGGCAGTAGCTTTAATCACTTATAAGCGACTTTAATTTGGCAAGAAAATTACACAAACCTTATATATCTACACCCAGTACTGCTGTCAGACACTGAACACAGTTTAACGCAGAGGACAAATCTTTTTCAATTTCTCTTCATATCCACGGCCACTTATCACTGGCAGTATGCAGTGTGGGAAACAAAGCAGAGATTAAGGCATCAGAAGACTTATAGTTAGACTATATATGTAATTAACAGCCTTGAGTAAATGGGTTAAACCAGTCTGCATACTGATTAGACTGTGGCTGAGCAAAAGCACATTTCCCACAGCTCTATTTTGTTCTCTCTTTTGTTCTATGGTTGGCTTTCTATGTCTGTTAGCTCAGTTTAAAAGAATAAAATGCAGTCATCAGAAAAATGTGAAGAATCAGTTAATACTGCGTTAGTTTTAGTAATTGGACCCTTGGGTTATCGTTCCGCTTGTTTGAGGCAAAATTTAGATTTCAGACGGTTTGTCCCAGTTAGAGACCTTAACCAAATGAAAGAAATTTGACTAATAAAAACTGCAGTGGATGAAGCAGTCACAGGACAAACAAGCAAATTTACTAATGAAGCTCTTGGTCCGTTTATTGGTCGCACATACAGTATTTAATCACACCCAAACCATGAAGACAGACAGGATTACACTGGAACTCAGACAAAAAGAATTTAATTGGTACAAATTACAATGTAAAACAAATATACATGCTTCATTTAAAATAAACTTAAGTGTCACTAAACCAAATTCAGACCCCAATGACTCATGCTGTATGTAAAGGTGTGTAAAATTGTAAATGTTGCTATTACTGCAAATATTCTACCTGTTCACTAAGTGACACGGGACTGTGCTCCACACAGTCTTTTAAAGATCTTTCCTTTACACTTAAATAAGGACAAATATCCTAATTTATGTCTACAATTACCTGAATGAATGGTTCTCCAACACATTTGGAACAGAAGGATAATCTGAGGGATATTCAGCTGCACTATCCAACTTCAACAATACATGTTTACAGTGCATGCATTTTACACAAAGTACCAAAACTGACAAATATTGGACACAGACAGTGGAAACAGAGTGTAATATTGTTACTCTTTTCCACTTTGGGAATTTTGATTACATTATATTTTTTAATTTTATTTCTTGAAGGACTCAGGTGCACTTTTCAAAGTCTTCTCATTATCTCAGTGAGCTTCAAGGATGCCATTAATCAAAGCATAACAGTTGCTTCTTCTTCTTCAATGTGGGTTCAGTGTTAATGCTCCAGTCAGTGTTTATTGGAACTGAATTCAATTTGAATCGGATTGCACTGAAGAAAATGATACATTATGTTCTGCACGGTGAGCAAACCACAAAACCACAGTGAGACAGTGAAAGCCAAAGGAATCTAAAAAGGCAGGATCCTCGTTTTAGTGTCTCTGACATCAGTCTTCTCTCCTCACATGGCAGATTGTGACTATAACCCTGTCATTTAGCATATTTGTATAGCCAGCATTATTTTTCCAGCTCGTTAACATCACATTTGATGGCAGAAACAGGTTTCCACCCCCTGTCAAGTCCCCCCTGTCGATTGTATTTGTTTCTGCAGAGGTGTCGTCTCTGCAGCGTGTGGTGCCACCCAGTACATTTGTGACTGGTTTAAAGGAACAGAAACATGTCTAGCAAATATGATAATGGGGAGTAGTCTGTGCTGACTCAGTTCTCTGGAGGCAGATTTGGGTGCGCAAGACTTTAATGGAGGTCACTCCAGTAATGTTCCCTCTGTGATCATAAGCAAATGTAACATTTTCTCCAGCATGATTCAAAAAGAAATTCTCAATGAAAAGTGGGATTTAGGGCAAGGAGGTTTGACTTTATTTATTAATTTGTTTATTGGTCCACAGGAGAGGAATCTCTGACCATATTTCTGGACAAGCAGAAGCTGAGTAAGAAGTCAGAAGGCAGCAGCAACAGCTCAGTGGTGTCACTGGAGCTGCTCCATCAGCTGGCGGCTTCTTACTTCACAGATCGCGAGAGCACGCTGAGGCGTCTGCACCACCTCCAGATCGCCACCTCTGCAATCAAGGTACTGTGTTACACACATGCACACACGGCAAGCTGCTAAGCCTTCGCGCAGCCTCGCAAAATGTCGGTTTCATGATACAGTTCTGCACAAATGCACTGTTTATTTATAAACATGGAGACGTGTGTTTGCCGTTCTGCCATCAAGCTAGACACACAAACATTTCTCCTCCTTTAAAACTGTCCCCCTGGGACATATACTGTACACCGCATTCCTCCATGCAGCACCTGTGACAGATTGCTCCACTTGTTTGCAACACGAGCAAACGCACGGTTCTTTTTAAAGATTATTTTCAAGGTGCATCATTGCTCAAAAGCCGGAGAAGAGACGAAAGAGAGTCGGCGAGCAGGCTGGATTAAAAGCAGTGTAGACCAGAGAGGCAACATGGCATAGCAAATGTCTCAGTGGGAATTAATTCAGTGTCTGGTTTTAGCGGTGTGTATATGTATGTGCACATGCTGGCGCACAGGCACCGGGTAACATGCTTGTTTTACACAGACTACAGGAGCACGAAAGAGACATTCTCGCATGAACAGCGTCGTATTCCACAGGATCACACCGGCAACTGTAAAAGCTCTGTCTCTCTGCGTGGACAAAGCGTTTGTGCAAAAGGGGACCACAAGGAAAAGACACAACAAGCATCGCTGTATATGGATTCAAAATGGCCATATAATATGTCCAATATACAAAAATTGACATAGTCTTATAGTTTGGAAAGTATTTGTAGGACTGAAGTAGCAGTCAGACTTCACTGGTGGCAAAACAAACTGTCAGTTTGAATGGAAGTCTACGGGAAAATGTATCTACTTCTGGCTTGAATCATAACATCAACAAATATCCCGAGGACTTAATGGTCCCGATTGCTATTTTGTGATCTTCTTTAAAAGAATATGATGATCATTTTGTAAATTATGAAATCAGAAATACTGTTTTACTGTATCAACCAGGATATGTGATCAGAGGGGAGCTGAGGATTTTTGGTTTGTAGAAAATTAAACATGAAAAAATAATAATTCGAGTCACGCTATCTGCCGCTCCATCTTAATCTAATTTAATCTTTAATCTATCTGCCTGAAGTATATGTGAGGAAGGGGGAGGATGATGAGAGAGCAGATTATTTTATTGGGAATAAATCTGCCTCCTGTGAAAAGTCCGTAGCTGACTTTGCTCTGCTTATTCACACCACTGTATGTTAATGTTGCTGATAATGATGTGACTTTGAGAGCTCAGGTGGTACTTGGTATAAAAAGTTTCAGAACCTGGGTTATATGTAATTATGTGCTTTCTTGTGTGCAGTTGTGTCAAGCAAGTAAATTCTCATCTGTTTTTGTTTCCAGAACTGTAAAAGATTTAACAGAATTTTGTGCCACGAAGGCTGAGGTATTTTTTTTTTCACAACAACTCACCACCTTTACCACCTCTTTTCATCCTTAATTGTAAAAAACAAGGGAAAAACAAAACAAAAAAAGAAAAAAAGATCCTATTGTCTCCTCTTCTGTGACCATTTCCACCTCTGACGACTGCAAGCAAATCATAACCAAGCTTGATGTTGGCTTTCATATGATGACAGCAGGTGTGTGGGTGGACTGTGCGTTCACGCTTCAACTTAAATAGCAAATCCGATTCAAACGAGGTAACTGCTTTTGTGTAAATTCCAAAATGGTGACTTGTGTCCAAGTGCTGAGGGCGAAAACATGGCGCTCAGCAGAGGTGAGATTGGCTCTCGTAGCATCTCTGTTTCCAAATCACTTTAAAAACAGACAGTGAAGCACTTGTTTGTGTGGAAATGTGTTTCCCCCGCCTTGAATGACTTGCATAGGACGGTGGCCTCCTTGACACGGTGCTAATTGCTTTTACCACAAGTAAAAATTTGCTGTGATTCTGAGTAGAGAAGAAAAAAAGAGACAATAACAATCTGTTCATACTTGAAGAAATGCAGCATTTTGTGTTCATGACACAGCTTATCACAGCAAAACACTACTTTGGTATGTGAGCAGAAATAATAAACAAGTTTTTTTTTTTTTTTGCTTTCTGAAATATTTTGAAAGCCGCATCTCAGCCTTGACACATTTGGTAACCCTGAAATAATTATGAAAAATAAATATCCTCCTCAGTTCTGACTGATTCTGATTATGTCTAATGAGGAAGAGTCAGCGTGGGCCCTAAAACAATCCGTGGTCTTTAGCAAATTAGCAGCAGACTCTCTCCGATTCTCTGAACAGCGTTGGACAAACCATGTGCACACTGCATCAAAAGCCTATTCACTTTTACCTATGTGAATTTGTATGTTTATGTATCAGACATAGGAAAAATTTAAAATTTCATGTCATGACCGAAATTATAAAAAATTTGCAATAATATTTATGTGATAAAAATACACTTTTAATAGTAAAAATAGCTTTAAAACCTACTACAGGTACTTTATTTTTAAAATTTTTAATAGTTTTTTTGCATTACAGATAGTTGATCAATTGATTTTAAACTGAAAAACACGAATGTCAAATAAGATTTTTGAGGTTCTGAAAAGACTGGAAAGGCTCCCCCTTGTCAATGATTTTCTACGTTAATTGTCCTACGGATGGAAATTAACCACGATCAACACGTTGTCACAGAAAGTAGTGCAGAAATCACTGTGTGATCCACAAAATGTTTGCATCTCAACAATATCAGCACAAGAATGACATCGATAAGTATGAGAATTGAAATCAAGTATCTCCACTATTTTTATTTAGCGGCCCGAATAATAAAAGCAAGAGAAGAGAATTGTTTTCTAAATTAATATTCTTTAACGTCTGCATCTGTTTATCATTATCTCTGTTGTAATTAAAGACGTCTCAGAGGAAGGATCCTTCACCAGCATTAACAGTGAATTCCTTCCCAAGAATACAGTATTTTATTATCTGTGATATTTAATAAATCAAAAGTGAGGGTCCTGAAAGGTAACGCAACCTCTAGCTGAAAACCATTCATTCCTACACAAGGTTTCATCATTTTATATATGGGTTCTTTTAAATTCTTCTAGAGATTAAGCCTTGGCTGGAGATAGGGAAACCAAATTTAATATATTAAGAAGAACATTTGTTTCCTTCAGTGGCACCTAGTTCTCTGAGGTATATAAGTCTTACTAATATTCCTTCAATCTAATATTGATTTAAGCCACATCCAGTTGGAACTTACTGTATGTATGTGTGTGTAACCACTGACTTTATTTTTTTTTATTACTTAAAGGGGAACTCCGGTATTTTACAACTTTTGGCCTATGTTCATAAATGTGGTTGTGTATGTGAATCATACTTTGAAAGGGTTTCATAACTGGTGCAGTAGTTCAGTTCTGGCTGCAGTGTAATCTTATGGGGCAACAGTGTCACTCTGTATATCCATAAAAATGCTTAGTGCTTAGAGTCTGGCAACATTAACAAAGGTTTAGGTTCGTTTACAAGACACTGCGCTGCCAAGTGTCTTTAGCAAAGCACTTCTTCTTCCTCTCTGCTTCCTTTGTCAGTGGCTGTTTCTGCTCTGCTGTGAGGCGTTCACTGACGCTCATAAAGATCCACTCTCCCACACCTCTCACAGCATTCGCGCGCACGTACACATTGCCCTGTCTCTAATATTGGTAGGGACAATCTGGCTTTATCCCAATAAGCCGCGAATCCTGTGAGAGGAGACGGAGTGGGTTTTACGAGCATCAGTGAACGCATCACAGCAGAGCAGAACCAAACACAGAGAAGTGCTGTGCTAAAAGCACAGCAGTGCAGTGTCTTGAAAACAAACCTTTACCATTGTTAGTGTTGCCAGACACTTACACTAAAAATTTTGAGCTATTTATTGGCAAAAACAAGCAATTTTTATGGATATAACAGACCGGCACTGTTGCCCCGTAAGATTACATCACTGTCTGTCACGGCTGCCACCTGAGCCAAACTACTTGACCAATTATGCAACCTTTTATAAGTACCATTTACTTACACAACCACATGTATAAACATAGGGCCCTGGTCAAAAAATACCATTATTCCCCTGTAACACTCACTTCAAATACACAAAACGGGTCATCAAGAACTAAAAACCGGTGTTTCTGTGAACTAAAGGCTATAATTTTCTTTCTTTCTTGTTAGACTTTACATGTTAATATCACAGAAAAACATTCAGTGATTAGACCTGCAAAACTGGTTTACCTGTGTGTGGTGATGAAAAAAAGCTCTCAGACCGACAGGAATAATGGATGACAGCAACAGTCAACAGCCAGTGTTTTCACACATCACACACACACACACACACTCTCACAGCCACTTGTCTCGGATTGGTGCATCATTTACTTGTTCCTGTTAAATGAGGATATCTGGTACGCAACCCACCTGCTGTGTCGTCTCCTGCCAGATCAACTCGTCACCCAAGAGGAAGGAGACACAGAGTGGGATGTGTTTGACCTGTGTCCACACACGCCTCTGGACTCTGTGTCAGTGCAGCAGCAGCAGCAGCAGCGAGTAGGAGGTGGGAGTGAAAAACATTTATCTCCAGCAGCACAGACGAGGAAAAATTAAGACCTTCTGTGACATGGCTGTGAAATCGGCTGTTTGGAAATGACACAGGAACTGTCTCTGTTTGACGCCAAGGAGGTGCAGAGTATTTTCGTACCTCAGCGCTGTGGTTGTCGAGAGTCAAAATAAGCAGGGGTGACAGTGACACTTTACACTCCTTTAGTTTTATTCTTTTTTTTTTTAAATTTTAATGAATTAAAGTACTGTTAAAAACTACTGTGAAATAAATCTAGGGCTTTTGGAGTCTAGGACCCTTGAGATTTTCCTCATGATTCTGTAGCCTTGTGTCCATAAAGCACTGTTCATTGTATCATTATGAAATCTTTTAAATCTTTCTAAATGGAGTACAAACCAAGTGCAAACAATGTAACTGAAAAACAGTAATAGAAACACTATTAAATCACTGTTTTCAGTTTTATGACATGCAGTACTTGACTTTGCAAATGCTCTATAAATGCTAAACTCAACTCAACTCACTGGATATTTCTGTGCGTTTTCAAATCCAGTGATTTTTAATACAGAAAATACATTTTATGTGATATTTTCTGCTATTCTTTTATATGAAGTCACTACTTTTTTTGTTCTTTTTATTATTATTATTTATATTGACATTTTGTCCTGCATTTTGTAGTATCCTGCATTTACTTTTTCTGCTCTAGTTTGAAGTTGCTGCTGTGACAATCAACTATTAAAGTCTTTTTTTTCTTTTCTTTTTTTTGGTAATTAATTTAACAATCTATCTTTTAAAAGTAAAACTTAAATAGTCCAAAAAAAAAAAAAAGAATAGGATGTAGTAATTTCCTTTATTATTAATGCAGAGCTTGTCTTAAACAGCAACAACACAATCATCCATCTTCCTTTGCTTGTTGCCTCTTTCTAATCTTTAACTCCATTATGGCGAGATGATGCTTGAGAAACGTTTGAGGGAGCGTCAGGAAACGTCCTCTTCTCCTTCTGTGATAATAGATGCAGTCTCAGTGCAAGAGAGTGTGAAGATGTGAGGAGCAACGAGCTACTTTTAAAGACAACAAATTCACACTGCACTCTATTTGCATCATTTGCCAAATAGAGTGATTTAGCTGGAGAATGGCTTTGCCACAGGCCACATTTATCTTGTGAGGCTAATTGTTCTATTTTGAACACTCATTCTTGGAAATTAACCTTTTATTGTATCTTCCCTTTTCTTTAAAGGTCTCTTTTATTGTCATTAGTCCTTTTATCGTCTCAGTTTTGTGCTTAGTCTTTGAAATGTTAGACTCTGCCCTGAAGCCGAGCTTCAGTCACAGCACGCAGAGTAGAATTTTCTTCATGTTTGCTAATATATTCCATGATATTTACGTTATCTCGGCTGCACCAGCATCCAAGTTGCATGCTTGTGCTACAATTAATAATTTATTTACCTTCTCTGTAGACATGTTCAAGGACATCTCTTCAACGGCAGTCATTGTTTTTATCGGAGTGTCTCTTTTTATTAAATTAATGCATTCAATTCCATTTGAGGCACATGTGGGATGGTTTTAGAGATCATGTTCTTCTTCCATAATGTCATAGCATTGCCTCAGAAATGTCAACAGTAATTTAAAATTTTATTTTGTTTTATTTTTATGTTGCTGCCATGTAATTGGTTGTTGAAAAGGTGTACCTAATAAAGTGGCTGGTTTGCTGACTGTATGTCAGTGTATGTGTCCAGCCAACGGCCTGACTCTATTTCTTCCTGAATGCAGCGCGGTACAGCACAGAGACATTTAGCAGCTAAAGAGTCCGATATTTCCCTCAGGATTTGGTAATGAATAAAAAACAGAGCTAAGATGGAGGTAAATATTGGACTTAGATTTAACAGGTAGAGAGAAACAAGCTTCTGGATGTGTAAATAAGCAACTGCTTACTCTGACGTTCAGTGGTGATATAATAATGTTGTGTTCACTGTTTGATTCCCTGGTTTTGTTGTTCTTGTTTCAGTTTTTAATTCTGTGGCCACAATACTGACAAAATGTTTTTCTTTTTTTAAAAAAATGGTCCTCTATTCTTTTCTATCTCATTCAATTAACGATTCTCAAACTGCGGTGTGTGTACCACTAGTGGGACATGAGCTTCCACTGGTGGTCCTTGGAGAAAATTCGGAAACTATTCAGAAACATGAGCTCATGTTTCTTGTACGCTCTTACCAAAATATAGATTTAGCATTTATTCATTACACTACATTTGGTCTTATCAATAATTTGTTATACAAATGTCAAATTGATGCCAGTAAACAAGATTTTCATTTGCTAAAAAAAATGCATGATGACTCCAAAAAAAAAAAGCCAAAATCATGGTAAATAGACAGTCAGACATCTTTATCACCTATGGATTCATCTAAACATCGTCCCAATGTTGGATATCTGTCCACCTCACCAGCCATTTTGCTTTGGCAAAATATTCAGCGATACATATTCTTGCTAAGATTTGATATACTTACTGTATATACAGGAACATGTGACTTAGAACGGGGCTCTCGTTTTTTTCGCTTCAAATCTTCTAAAGCCCCCCCTTCTGCAGCCTCCGTCACTCCGTCACCTAAATATGTTTTAATGCGTCCTTTTCTGTCTGCGAGTCAAATTACCTTTTACATTCACCTGCACCTGTTCTCCTTCTCACATCTCTCAACTCTCTCGCTCTTCACTGTCCTCAAAGAGATAAAAGGCAGCTGTAGCTGCAAGTGTGGGTGGGAAACAAGAGACTGACATTCTTGTCTTCCTCTATACTGTCATAGGTCATTCATAATAATAATATATATATATATATATGTTTGTACTGTACATATGGTGAAAAGGTCTGTACTTTTTCTGCTTCCCAGGTAACTGAAACACGGACGGGCCCTCTCGGCTGCAGTAACTATGACAGGTTGGATTCGGTCAGCTCTGTGTTGGTGCACAGCCCAGAAAATAAGATCCACCTTAAGGGTAAGGCTGTAACACACACACACACACACGTATATTTATCGTAAATTATTGCACACAAACCCATGTCGTAGCCCTTAAGTTTGATACTTGGAGGATAAGATTTTTCATGAACACACAAACACAGGTTGGCACAGCTATTCTTCTGAAGGACACTGCATTGATTTGGACGGCCTTAACAAAGTTAGTCATAACCCGTTTATGCTTAACCCTAACCTTAACCTAACCACAATTCAGTCTTTGCCCTGGCCTTTACCAGTTCTTCAGAAATGAGATTCTGTCTCATTAGGACCAGGTCAGCGTTTATGCCAGAAAAGGTCCGAAAAAGATAACAAATACAAGTTCACACGCACACACACACACACGCACACACTAAAGCTGCCAGGCTTTTCACCTCCAGTGTGTAGTAACTGGCCAAGATGACCCTTTATTTTACGCTGCAGTAGTTTATATGTCTGTTCTGCCTGACTGGCTCTCACTCTCCAGGGGAAGCTGTTATCTTACCAGGCTGTAGATGGACCGTGTCTGGCCACACTGACCCCAAGCACAACCTTTCCAAGCACATCTGGAACACTCAGTGTGCAAGAGCCCAAAGCTCAAATGGTTATCTATTGACCGACAGGCTAGATGAAACCTTCAGCATCTCAGTGGAATAAGAAACCTGTCTCTAAATACTTTGTTGTAAATTTCTTTTTCTCCATTATGTGTTTGGCAAGAAATATGTACAAATACAATAGAAGGTAGACTATGTGAAGCAAAGTAAAACTTTTGATTGTATGAAAATGAGAGATTTAAATGTGATGAAGCAGCCATTGTAAGTCAATGAGCAGTTAATGTGAACGTGAATTATCCTAAACCATCATATGAATATGTGTACTTCAATTGTTTCTGCAGAACATGCTTGTGTGCAGACCTTTTGGATGGAAAAAGAGACAATTTAAATAGCATCCATAACGAAATGTTATCAAACATCCTTGTCCTTTCCTTCTATCATGTAGGGAGCAAGCAATAGCACTGACCTGTAGCCTGAAAAAAAAAAAAAAAAATTCTACTCGTAGATGTTTGTCCTTGAGACAGAACCTGATCCCAAGTGCACATTGTTCCGGTACTACACAGTGGGCACTTGAGAGTACTTCACAGCTGAGATATCATTTATTTGTCTTCTTTTAAATGGCCAAAGGCAATAGTGTTGTCAGAATGCAGCTCTGTGCTCCTGAATTGATCAGCATCTTCAGCATGCAAAAATAGCCTATTTCAGAGCAGTATCTTAAAATAAAAGTAAAAAGTCAATTTGAGTCTGTTATCCCGCGTTTCTGTAGTTCTTGATACCATGCACCTATGTTGTGTTGTGCACATCAGAAATCCACATGCTTCTGTACCATTTTCATGCACTTTTCTAGGAGATTCACACATGAGCATTGAACAAAGTGCAAATAAGTTGCACAAATAGCGGAGCATTAAACCATTAGCGAAGCATTTCTTCATCTACTTTGCAATACTGTGTTTTAACTGCTCCTGCTGAATGCACCAATGAGAGAAATTCCTCTTAGTTATAAATTACCAGGAGTAAAATGATCGAAATTCAGATAATTAGCTTCATGGGGATTTTATTAGTGCAGTCCAAACAGAATGAATACACAGACTCATGCAGGTAACAAATAACGGTGATTAGATGCGCTCTAATTATGGCATCGTTTCTGACCATTTCCTTGTCCTGATTTTGGACAGTATATAGTATATACAATTGAAGGAATATAAGTCATAAAGAACGATACACAAGTAACAAATATCTGGTATTAAATGGTACATGTTGGAAAAGGAGCAGGGAGAACTTTTTCACCTATTCAAGACATCACCAATAAGAACCTTAACTGCTGTATACAACACAAGTTTGTTGCCATATAAACATGAGCAGCCATCAAACTGATTTATATTTGTGTGCACTGTTGCAGCTCCAGCTCCAAATTGTTGCGCAAAGTCATGAGGAAATTTTGCATGAATAATAAAATATTGTCATTTGTGAGGTTCAGTCCCAGAGAGGTTGTCTGCTGGCTGCAGGTCAAGTTGTCTTTTTGCTGAAATTCAGTTTCTCTCAATAATTTGCAAATAATATGCCTGTGATGGACAGAGCTCCCCTTGTAGAAGACCGCAGTGACTGCTAGACACCTTAGTGTCAAGAGGACGATGAGAAAAGAAAAAAAACCTTCAGCTATAGGCTTAAATGTCCCCTTTGTATTAACTAATGGTATAATGTATGATGTGTTTGCTTTATGGAGATTTTCTTAAATTGGAAAAGTGCAACTACAGCAACGTCCAAGTGTAAACTTCCTCTAATTCCAACCAATTAGCTTGATGTGTTTCCATTTAACTGGAACTTCAGAAATCGTTTTCCCAGGAGCCCAACTTGCACAAATTAGGTCATGCAAGTTGTTCAGTTGTTTCCTTTTTTCTTTTTTTTTTGTAAAATAGGGATGAGTACCTTTTAATGATCCCTACATTCCTCCAAATCGCATGTGTAAACCACTGTAAGAGAATGAGTTGCTCTACCTACACAGCGGCCTTTAAGTTTGAACCTCTGTGCCACAGCTAAATCATAAGAAGAGTAAAACCAGCATCATCTGAGTTGTAGGACAGCATTGACAGTGTTGTTTTGTATTTTAGATTCCCCCCATGCTTCAACACTTCACTGTTCTCTAATTGTATGGCACTGTGTATCTATAGTATATGCTCGTATATGTATGTGTGTTGAATAAAGACACAGCATTTGTGTCGGGTTTAGTGGTGGATTCAGCCTTGAGGCAGAGTGGTGCTGTGAAGTGGGGCTGTTAGGTCATTTTTATCTTGATTGAATGTTTTTTGCAAAGCTTTTTGCCTTCCAAATCAAACCTCTTCAGTCGTTAGTTGTGCAGCTCCTTTACATATGTGTGTGTGTGTGCGTGTGGGTGGTGTGCTTGAGTGTAAGTGCACTGACAACACATTAAGAGACCAGGATGAGCAGCACCAACAAAAACAACGCAGAGGACTGCGTAGGGCGCGACGGGGATACATCCTCTGAAAGCCGTTGGTTTTTGTTTGGCTTGGACCGCCTTGAACTGCTTTTACTTTACATAATCTCAGCTCACATAACCAGAGAAAACAACTCTGCTCTCACCATAATGTATGACATGGGTCAGTACAAGAACTCACTAGAAAAGATTCTGTAGAATTCAAGGCACAGAAGTTGGACTGGTGCCATAAAGTGTCAGAGAGTACACAGTCTCTGCCCTACATTAGCATTTTTGGGGATGGGAATGTCCAGCTACCGTACTGCGCAAAAGCAAACATTTAATTTTGATTAATTTCATTTAAAATCTTCACATGACCAGCCATGACTAACAATACTAAGTAAGCAAATGATTAAAGAGAATAAGTGAATTTGAATCAATAATTCTAAGCAATATTGTAAATAATATACAAAAATAACAAAAAATATATATATCTGGTGTTACATTGTATGTATAGGTTCTTTAAACATTAGCACAGTTTGCAGCCCATAAATTCAAGTTCAAATTGGGAACATACTGGCTGTACATTGGTTATCAATGAAGCCAGTTTATGCCTTAACACAATTAATTTCTTACACGACATACCTTTAAATAAATACATAAGGATACAACACAGCAGTCTTATTTAACACAGCATGGTCAAGAAGCTAGTTATAAAACTGTACGTCCAATGGCTTCCTCATCTCTGTTGGCTTTTAGAGAGAGACTCTGGGAAAATCTCTAAGAGATCCTGGCTCTCTGTACCTCACACATGCCTCTGGAACTCTGCTGGAATCTCATTGATTGAGGCAAATGGAACTTTGTTTGATGCTGGAGACAACGCAGGAAATGACTGAATAAGTGTTATGCACTTACTACATCAGTCTGGTTTTGTGTGTTTCCAGCTTTACCGCCCTGAATTTTGCAGTCACTACATTTGCTGAGTCTTAAAGGTCCTCTGATTAAGAATTAGTGACATCTAATGGTGAGATCCAAAAGTGTAGCAAACAAAGGCAAATTCAAGAAGGTTTTTATTATAAAACCTAATTATTTTTTATTCTAAAATAAGTATAGACTTATGCAAGCATAATTATGGGTTTCTGCCATTAAAGGACATTTAAGGTGCCTTTGGACTGATGGTCACAAATGTATGTTTGGACACAAAAATAACCTTTCCTTTATTCCCTTTAAAAATTACCTTTTCCAGACCTTCTCCTGCAGGCCTCTAGTTAAATCCTGGGATAATGTCCCAGTGAGCCTATGTAAGACCACATTAGGAAAAATTCTGGATCACATTTGTTATATGTGAATAGCAAACTCTGGAGAATGTCTGAAGTCGATTCTCTGTACAATTTCCAGAGTTTTTGTCTGGAAACAACACAAGTAAAAGGACAAGAAATATGTCACGAGGGAAAAAGATATGGAGGTGTAAAGATAAGCAAGTGTTGGGTCTTGCAGCCTGCATGAGATGTAATGGAGAGTGGGAGTCCAAGGATACCAGCACCATTGCCTTTGCAGCCAATACATTCCAGTGTAGTGAACCAAAGTACCTAGAGAGAACACACACACACACTCACACACTTACAGAGAGAGAGATAACAGAGGGCTGGTGATCACAGGGGAAGCTTAGGAGCTTGAAATTGCCCAAAATGGGAAGTTTGGTCACTGCTGGATACTGGGAGATATAGGAAACGGTGGGTCTGCTATTTCTGGTCTTCTGAGGTGATATAAATCGGTGGCCGAATTGAAGCAAAGCTTTATGGGTAATGACCCTAAAAGCCCCCATCAAAAGCAGATACCCACAGGTTTTTTCTTTCCCCCCGAAATGTATCCCAGTGAGAGGAAAACAGATGCTAGGAGAGATAAAGAACTTTTTTAATCACCATTACAAACAAAATTCAGAGGGAGCATTTCATTCATAATCTCTGTCATCTCTTTTATCATTGGTGGTACTGTTCAGAATGTGCCACGCTGTTTTTCTACTGCTGTAGCATTGATAACTCAAGCGATGGCAAGACTGTCTCAGACTGGTATCTAATTAATTAAATTAAGTAATAATTTGTTGCTTATAATTCAGTTAAACGTTGGCTATGAAATAAAAATGACACGTAGTGGTTTAGTGATTGAAACAGTGTTTTCTGTTGTGCCTGAGATGGTTATGAGCTTTTGCTGAACTGGGTTCTATCTGAAATGTCAAACAATCCACTAAATAATTAAAATCCATACAGATGTGAGTAGACTGCAATGTTGGTTAGTATTGCTACATTACTATATTTTTGCCTCTTAATGTCTAAGAGTCTAAAGTCTGATTTTCTCCAATCAGAATTATCAAAATCAGAATCAGAATTACTGTATATAATAAGATGTTAGAGGTGTTGCACACCTGCAGAATTTTCTTCTGGGAAGGACTGGCATCATAGTTTGTCACACATGCTCCTCCTGAAGCCAACCAGGAAATGATAATATATGGAATAGCCACTGGGGGAGGCTCCTGGTTGTGGTTGCAGAGGGAACTGTGTTTGAATTGTCATTGGGGAAATTAGTTAGAGTCTGGATGCTTTAAAAACAGGAGTTCAGATTATTAGGTTATTTACCACTTGGTCCCAGAGTGTCAACTGTGTGTTGCCTAGTTTTTTTAAATTTTTTTTTATTTTTTTTCCTGTCAACAAACTACACTTTAATTTTAATATTACGGAAAAGGACATAAGCGACATGTACTGAAAGGTAATTGCGGTAAAAGTGGAAAACAAGGCTGTCAAATGACACTGAAAACTTTTACCCAGCGATGTGCTGCTTCATTGCACGACTGGTGAAAAGACTTTCATTTAAACTTCCATTCAAATGTTCAAGGATGTGGCTCCTTTTCAGCTAATCCCTCTCTCACGGAGTGAATTGCTCGACTCTTCAGAGAGTCACGTTGAAGGCCTCTTTCAACCAAAATTAGCCCGCTGTATCATTCCCACCTCATCCGTGCACACGCTCACTTAATTGCATCACTGGGGCTTGTGTGGCGTCAAATGATATGAAATGCCAAATAGAGGTTATTAGTCAACCTAGACACATGTGACATATTTAGGTGTGCATTTTATTCATTTTGGACGAACAGATGAGAGCTGCATGATGAATAACGAGTGTTCCGCGGAGTACTAATGTGTTACCGTGTGGGAAGCAATAGGAAGTGAAAGGAGGACAGCCGTTTTCCAACAGGAAGCTGAAGTTTGTGTCAGCCACTCTCCCTGCACCAGAGTTAGACCATGGATACCTGACCTGAGCCTGTCAGAGATGACAGAGCAAGGAAGGAGGAGACAGAAGGGACAGACAACGGGATAGAGAGAGAGAGAACAACACGAACAACTTTTTCAACATTAGAAGAAGCAATAATCTGTAAGCAACTCAAAATAAACCTATCCGCTTTTAAATTGATGTGCAAATTCCTGTCACATGGCTCCCATATTTTAGATCTGTCGTGAAGCTGGACCTCAAAGTAAAGATAACACTGTTACGATATCAGTGCTAGCTGATTTAAAGTGAATGCAGTGGACATGTTATTTCCTGTTTACCACTGTGTCTACAGAACGTTTCACCGCTTCCACCGTTGCATGTCTTTTGTCACTTATCTACAGCAGCCAAACCATGGTTAACCATACCAGAACAAAAAAAATAAAAAATCTGAAACATAAAAGCCACTTTCATAAATAATGGTGCTTTCAAAGAACACAAAGATATGCAAGGTTTGTTGAGATAATTACAACTACTGCTGTAGCTGAAAGTCGACAAGTCCTTCTAAAGCCCGAATCAAATGGGAAACAAAACAAACTGAAAGAGTGTTTGAGTAAATGGGACGATGACTATAGTCACAGGCAGCATGTGTGTGTATTGTATGCACTCGTCAGTGAACCACACAACTCTAAGCACCTGCCAAAGAAAAGGGAGAGGAAATACGACCAATTACACCTTTCCAAGCCTTTCAGAGTGAAGTCAAAGAAGAGCAGGCATTCATATTCATTGCAGGGCACAGTTGGACTGCCTTGAAAATGATCCATAATGGATCCATGAAGCAAAAAAGGGGTATATTTTAATGCCAAAAAAAAAAAAATGTTGATTATTAAATAGTCAGACAAGAGAGAGGAGATTCAGAGGCAGCATGACCGCACTGCTAGTCTTATAAAAGCTGCCTGCTGCTTCAACAGATGATGATGCATTTCCAAAAAAAAAACAAAAAAAAAACTGCACAGCAGCTTTTAATTTCCTCTCATACACTGGGTAGCCATAAAACTTTGGCACCATAATTAGCACACCACTGTTTTTGCTAATGTAATGTAAAACATGAAAGTGGTGAAATTAAAACTGCGATGTCACCCCGCTGTTAAAGGACACGATGACGGACAGCGTTTACCGCAGCGCGAGCGCTTTCCTTTTGTGGCACTAGAATCAATTGGCCGAGTCCTCAGTTGTAGATTATATGCAAACACATTTTATAGTGTAGTGAATGTAATTACTGATTAAATTGAACCGCATGCTCTATCAACTGTGCTCTCTGCTGGTAGCAGATACTGACTGTGGAACTCTGGATGGGTAGAAAACAAAACTTGCACGTTTGTTACTTTACTTTTAAATATTCGAGTGGGCAGGATTCCTAGAAGCACACATGGCTGTTATAGATCAGTCTGAATTGTTTGTGATGGGTAGTTGATCACCCAAGTACAATATGTTCCCATTAAATTGTGGTTAGAATCTACCCTCTGATGATGTCACAAAAAAATTCTATATATTTTTTGAAAGAAATCCCTGTTTCTTATAAGAAACAAAATCACATCTCTGTCAAAGCGTTTTATGTGTGCAGGATCAGACAGTCTAATAACTCTAATTCATCTGGATCTGATCCAGAATACAGATTTGAAGGCAATTTATATGTAACAAGTTTAGATGTGTATATCTCAGTGACATCTTAATAGATGAGGATTCATTTTGTCATCCTTACGTAGATGGCGAGTAAAATTCTGTACAGAAGGACAAACTCTTCCAAACATTTCAGGTGCCGTTTGGAAAACGCAGGTGACAAAGTGTTTAAGCCTTGGTGGAGGTCTGTGCTCTCTGAGTTCTCTTATTGTTGTTTTGATTTCTTTGCCGCACGGGAATTCTTTCATTTGTCTCAGTGAGAGCAAGAAGGTCTTAAGCCAGATTTGTTTGATCAAGACTTGTAAACAGAGCCCAGAGGAGGCGCTGAAGTCTAGTCCTCTCAGATGATTTGAGTCACAGTACAATGAAAGACTATCGTGGAGTTGTAGATCAATAACACCAAATGAAATATTGAACTCCTGACCTCAAAGTATCACTATTCTCATTTTTATTTGCAAACATTGCGTGTATTTCATACACAAATACACGTGGAAGATAAACCTTTGCTACATCAAATTCAATGAAATTCAAAAAAACAAAAAAAAAAATGCATAATTTTCTTTTAACTTGAATAAACTTCTTCATCACAGATGTGTGATGTGCATGGCTGACATTACATTTGTTACTTTAGCAGCAGAAAAACATTAATTTGTAAAATAACAGGTTAAAGTGTCAAATATTTAGTGCGATTTGAACAATAACTTGACTCAGACTCTCTTCATCCCCAAGTGGAACCCTAATTACTGTTATTGATAAAACCTCTCTCGTGAAAAAGGTCTGCTACACCAGGTTTATTCAAGACATGCTGGAGCATAACATACTCGTGTTGTACGAGATAAACTCATAACACCAACTGCCAATGAACACAGAATATAACAGGCATAATAACAACAAATCTGCTGCTGTCCTGAAACCTTTACACACTGCTGTATATGCAGAAGAGTCCTGCTACTGCTCACATGCAAACAGTCCCAGTGACAAAGAACCATCAATAGCTGCGTTTGAGTTTATACCATTGGGAAGAATAGAAAACAGTTGATATTAACATAAGTGGAGACTCTCAGCATCCAGCGTATCCCAAGAGTGAGACAGGTTGGCACCACCAAACATAAATTGATTATATTTAAAGAAAATGCAATAAGTTTGAAAATTCACTAAAACTTAAATGTGGTCAACTCACATTCTCTACACACATTTTTGCCCATAGTGACCTGCATTCATGCATGTGATTATTGCGACTCTTTGAAGGCATCTGACCTAATCTGTACTGGACCTGGTCTGATGAGGCCTTTTCCTCATCCCAAGCTGCTCCAAAAGGTCCTATGAATGTAAGAGAACTACGGTACTTCAGGACCCTGAAGCCAGACCAGCTAAATGGAATTATTTACATATTCGCTCTGCTTGTCCTGACATCTTAAAAATGGTCTGGGGGGGGGGGGGGGGGGGGGGAGGGGGGGGGGGGGATGCATGAATCTATTTTGCTGCACTAATATGGTAATATAGTTGATGGAATAGTGCGTAACAGTCTGGAAGCTAGCTGGCTTTTTATTACTCTATTTTTAGTTATTGTGCTACTGTGTGTCTGACACAGACCAAGGCTGTCCCCAAATCGTTTCCTTAGAGAGGAAAAGGAACTGAAAAAAGTTTCAAAGGCAAATACTATACAGTAGATTGCAGTGCTGTGTTATACTCTAGTTTTTGTTCCAATTACAAGTTAACACAAATCATATAGTCAAGGTCTTGCTTATATATATTGTACTTTTCTTGGAATAAAACCCACTACTACATTGATTGGAGAGAGAATATTTTTTTCTATTTATTTTTAAGTATTTGAATTGGAAAAATCTAATGAAACGTGGAGAAGGGAAGGCAGTGTTCTGTGTTTTCCTCTCACATTTCCTCTCCATAATTATTACTCTAAGTCTCTTAAGTTTACTCAGTGGAATTTCTTTTAGGGTCGGCCCCACTCCATATCATCTCAACAATCAGCACTGGATAAAATATCTGTGCAAAATATCCGTGTTTGTGTGTTTCTGTTTACCACCATCTTAATCTATTATATTTTCAAGTGGGTAGTAACATAAAAGGATTTTGCTTTGGTGTTTTGTTGTCGAACAAACATAGAAATAACGATTAAAGAAGACTCGGGATCAACTTTAAATAAAGCAAATTAAAGAGGAAAGAAAAGTTGTTTTTACCAAGTTTGAGTTTGCTGATGTATCCAGCAATACTGTGTGTCTGTGTCTGCTTGAGGAAACTGACCATTATATCACTAAATAAAGTGATAGAACTTGTCCAAAACCAGCTTACAATGGACCCAGCCAGTAGTATATTTGTTCTGGCCAATCACCTTAATCTGTACCATAAAAATGCTCTCATGGTGCTTTGAGCTCCTCCAATACAGAAGGAAGGAGAAGTGATAAGCACCAACCGTATATGGAACGGCAGGTTGTTTATGGAGACTGCAGACTGTAGTTGACAGTTTCCACTGATGGCTCCCAAAACTACTAAAACATGCCTCGGAGCAGCCTTCAAACCTTATTGTAAATATGCCCTCAGTATATCTGAGGCAAGAGCTGCCGCTGAAATTGATAGAAGGAGGAACAAAGCTTTTTTTCTGTGGTAATAACACGTCTCACCGCCAATCAACTGCAGCACAGGAAGGCATTTGAAATGTGGTCAAGTGACAGGTTTCTTCGGGCGACATTTACACAATAGACGCAACCGCCTGATGAGCTGTTTCCATTGCACCTGTCATTTCCGTTGGCCTTGGCCACGGAAAGACATGTCATTAGTGTCAGTAGAGCTATGCAATATTCAATAATGATAGTATGCAGGCTGCTGCTCATACTGCAATAACCGTGTCCTGTTGTGTATATTGGAGCTTGAATCAGAGCTGTCACTTTGGTGATGTAAGCCGTACGTCTCGCGTATCGGAATCCCACGTTACATGTTCGCATGATTGTTGCCTTTAAAGAAATGGGGAATTAGAGCATGTGAAAATGCCATGTTAGAAATAAAATGTTCCTCAACATACCGAGAAACAATTTTAAAATCAAATGAAAATATTAACGTTTTCTTAGCTCTTTAGGTGTACTTAAGCTCAGGGGCTCGCTTTACGAAGGCTGTCATCTTGAGCTGACGTGTTTCTACAGAAGCCCGAATGGACTGGTTTTGCCACCTATATAATTAGAGAACAGCTCGATCCACATTAACTTAATTCGTAAAGCAACAAAAGAAGAAGGGGGAGATATTTTCTGTTCTATGAAGTCCAGTGTAGGTCCCTAATGTACTAGGGAAAGGAAGGGACGGGCAGAAGAGTCCTCTATTTTGTTGCACTTACTGTCACTAATTCTGGACCTTTAAATCCACTTCCCCGACGTGCTTTCAGCTGAAGCAGCTGACAACAAAAGATTCTATTGTTGTTGTTTTTTTTTTCCAGGTTTACAAGATGTTCTCCCAGAGTTCCTACGTGGGCGTTTTGTGGAGGCAGCACTCAGCTATGTTGCGTGCAACTCGGAGGGAGAGCTGCTCTGCCGCAACAATGATTGCTGGTGCCGGTGCTCTCCCCGCTTCCCAGAATGCAACTGTCCCTTTGCGGACATCAAGGTCATGGAGGAGAACCTGAAGAAGAGCAAAGAGGCCTGGAACAGCTTCAACCAGGAGTTCATGGAGTCAGGTATGCTGTACGTGTGTGGAAGTGGTTGAGCTGGCACAGACGTGGAGGAAGAGTTTGTGAAGATGACTGAGGTGTTTGGTTGCAAAGTGAATCCATTCATTTTCTTTGAATTGACTGTTTTACTAGTAGATTTGTCCGTAATGACAAGTTTTAGGTGTAACGCTCTAAGGCCAGCACTGACGCTCATCTTCACACAAAACATTTAAAAGGGGACAATGAAAGGCAGATTTTACCCATTAAACACTCACCTAATAAAATGTATACCTGCTTAAGTCTACAATATCTTAAGCTTTATCTCATCGTTGGACAGCCTCCTCATTTCTACACCAAAGTCTACAGAGAAAATCTGTGTTTTTAGCTGTTTGTTTAATGCTGTCTTTTGTAATAATTTTGGTCAATCTTTTAAATCCACGCAAAGCACTTCAATCACGGAAGGCACGAAATAACACATTTGAACTTAGCGATGGAGGCATCAGTGGATCATAAACTCCTTACTGCTCTTATGTAAAATTACTTATTTTCTCTATGGGATTTGGAGTAGGAAATGAGCAATTAACATAGCAGCAAAAGAGTGAACGCAAAGCTTGATTGGGATAAATAAAAACATACGCGCTGTATTCTTCTGTTTCTACGCAGCAACTCTCAGCTGCTGCTAATCCAAAGTGAACATTTCCTACTGAGGCGACTTCACATTTAAACTAATTACCTGGCGAAAAAACAAGATGAATTTTGTCAGAATGAAATCACAAGAAATGCAGTGGGTTTACTGAGCCTCCTGCAGTCCCACCTCAAAAAAATATCGACAAGAATAGACAGCAGTCATTAAGGTCCACAGTGAGCTTTCAAATGAGGAGCTGCAGGCGACAGACTGCACACTGCACACCTCCAACTTCCCAGCACGATTTCCATTTCCTTTCCCCGTGAGCAGCTGCTCACAGACCAAAGTCGTGTGCAGTTGGATATTACGTGGTTGTTGCTCACGGAATGATGGAGGAAGGTCAATTATTTCTTTATTAAAACGGCAGCACATTGTTGACTGCTGCCCCCACAGTTCTGTGACCTGTGGTATCGGTCTGCCAAATCAACAAGGACTGTTATTATATGTATAAAGTGCTCTCGTATTATGTGAGGAGATAGTTAATACAGAGGATGAGGCTTTGGCAGCGCGACTGGAATAGTGTTGCATAAGATTATTACATATACTGTAGCTGGTGGGATGGTGATGATTTATGAGTCCAGAATGGGCTGTTTATTCTCAGTAGCACTCTATTTATGCAGTGTGCACCTGAAGTGTTGTTCTAACTGTGATATTGACAAACAGAGTGCACTCAGCGAGAATGTGTGATAATCTGCTTGGATAACACTTTAGTCGCTGCTCATTTTTTACATAAACACGGGACATTACGTAAAAACCTCATGTGCGAGCTGCTAATAAAGAAAAACTTCAGTTTTCTCTGTATTGTAGTCTTGTCCAAGTGACTTTTGTGGGACATTTGAATTCTCTCGAACAGCCCTGGAACATGAACGGTGTTCAGTGTATATATGACAGTAGCTTGAAATAGAGCTTCAAATAACAATTACATGTATTTTTCATAATCGTTTAATCTGTCGATTATTTTCTTGAATAATCAAGTACTTTTTATCCATAAAATGGCAGAAAATCTTGAGTTTTTTTTTTTCCAATCACGTGGAGCAAAGAAACCAGGAAATATTCAGATTTAAGAAGCTAAAAAAAAAAAAAATCAGAGTGCTTGTTTTAATTATTAAAAAAAAAAGCCCTCTAACTGATTAATTGATTATCAAAATATCTTGATTTGTTTTGTGTCAAAAAAGACAAAGGCAACAGCAACACAGAAGCATCGGTGAGAAGTTTCAGAAGTGAATTCTGTTGCTCAATAAATCCAATAAATAAAACAATAAAAATCCAGTCAGTCAGTATTTAGTAGTATTAGTAGTAGAGAGGATAAATGGTTACCGTCCCAACCCTCCCCTGCTCTGCTGGTGAATACATGTTACATACATGTTACATAAATACATAAATGTTATTTATTCTTTTTCTGACATTGTTGCTGTTTATAAAAAATGCAATGTTTCAGAGGCTGTTGGAGTGAATGAGCTAACACAATCATTAAAGGCTTCTGATTTGTTGCACACACAAACTTGTTTTTATATCATATAAAAATTCCCTAACCTTAACCTCAACCCAATTTTGCATATATACATATATGCAAAATTATATGTATATACACACACACAAGGACAGCCTTGAAAGGCATTTACTGTACACCCACAGTCATTTTTGTGTTATCTAATTTTAAAGAACACTTTCCATTCACACATTCACATACATGCACTCACCTCAGAACACAGGAGCCAGTCAGGGTGAAAAATAAATACAGGGAGATAAGAGGAGGATCATCTACATGGAAAATAGAGTTTGACTTACAGTGCTCTGCTGTATGTTATGATTCAATGTCTCTCTCTGCTCTCGCTGTGTGTTTGCATCTCTCACACACACAGACACACACAAAGTCGTTTTGGGCGACAGGGTGATGCCTTACATGCCGGCCTGACTCTCTTTTACCAGGATTGGCTGATAGATTTATGGAAGTAACTGGGAGGAATGTGTTTGTGTGTGTGTTTGTGTGAATTTGTCACAGAGACAGAAAGAGGACGAAGAGGAGACTAAACCGTTTTGTGTCTTTGGGAGAAGAGAGGAGAATGAATATGTTGTGGGGGGGGGGAACATTACACCTTTGGTTTTGCAGAATTGAAAAACACTTCCCGCTTTAAGGCTTAGGTTTCTATTTGTTTTCTTCTCCTGCTTTGGTTTAGTTTAGCTATTAAGTGTATATATTTAAAAAACAAACAAAAAAAAAAGGAGCCCCTTAGATTTTGTCTCAGATATCAACACATCACAATGTAGATGCGTATGAGCAACATGTACTAAAACATTTTATATTTTGCCATTTTTTTAAAAATAATTCATAAATGTCTAAATATTACATTTTCAATAAAAAAAAAAAAAAAAAGATATTAAACAGTTTATTTGTTGGAGTAGATACTGTAAATAAACACACAATTTGTAAAGATACCTGATGTTTCATTGCATCTGGTTAATGAATTTGTTGCACAAAAAACCAGCATGTGATGTGATGTGATGTGAGGTCTGAGGCTCCGTGCATGCTGCAGTGGGTGTAAGGCACTAATGAGGTCACCCTTATATGGAGCATAGATGGAGTTGCTCTGTAATTGAGACTCAATTCCCCGCTCCGAGGGTGGCTACGAGGCAGTGTCAGCTGCCCGCTGTGAGGGAGACGGGGCGAGAAACAGATGGATTTTCTTTTCTCTTTCATCATCTGCTGGATTCACTTAGCACTGGTCAGAGGAGATATTTATCTAATAAGTGTGGGGCATTAACCATCAGTGTTTGATCACATCGGAAGGTAACTGTATGATGGAGACAGGTCAGCATGATGCAATCAGCGTTCCCTTTATTGGCACTTTTCCACTACCCAGTTCCAGAACAGCACGGCTCAACTCTACTCGGTTTGGTATGAGGCAGGTTGTTTTCCATTACTGTAGTAACCTCCTCGACGTGGGCTGCACGATACTACTGTGCCGTTCTATATACATGATACATGACGCAAACTAGTGACGGTCAAAGCAGTTCTTTTCTTTGTACCGAATCATTAGAATCAGTTCATTAAAAAAGATTTGTTCTCTGAATCGTTCAGTACTTCCTGTATGAAGTGAAGCGAAGGGAAACACGGCTGAACGGGTTGTGAATCGGCCCGTGATCACTGGCTTTCAGCAGCGCTGTCGCTAAAAACACCAGACTCCCCTGTTAAACGTTGAGATTTTCGATTAAGATTAACGAGACAGTTTGGTTTGATTCTCGTGTCGGATGTGGAGCAGGAGCTGTGTGTGGGGAAAGCGCCATATAAGTAGTTTAGTTATTTACGAATATCAATGCTGGTCATTGACCTGTGGGGGCAGCAAATAGTTATGTACATAAAAAAATCACAATAGCATGTTAGCATTGCAGATGCCATACAGTATATTATACTTAATTCTCAAGGTGTGACTCACTATTTCATCTTCAGCATCTATTCTTCTGCCAGTGTTCTTCTCTTTGAGACTCAGATCGCTCCCCATGCTGCTGTTAAACCTCATCCTATTTTATATTTGCTTTTTTTCTTGCCTTTGATGCACAATGTGTAGTCCTGTTCATTAAAAGATGAATGATGGAACACTTGCGGGTTTTTTATTTATTTATTTATTTTTTTACATAATATCAAAAACATGACCTGACCTCAACAAATTCAGGCATCCATTTAAACAATTTCAGCATTGTGAGGATCCATTATATCTACCTCCTGTCTGGCTGTGATAATTGGATGTGCTCAGCTTGCTGAACTGATTTCTGTTGTTCATGTGCAGAGAGAGAGAGAGAGAAAAACAGGCTGTGAAGCAAATAGATTAAAAAACAAGACAAGACAGTTCTTCGGGACGTGCGACTCTTTCTGCTCATCACTTTGTGTTAACCTTTACCTAAGCAGGGCCACTGTGAAAAATCAAATCTTAGCTGCTGTCTCACATAGAGAGACACGAGGAGCGTGGTGTTGGATGGACAACAAACTCCGGAGAACAATTTCTTTCTCTGTGTTTTGTTTGGTTTTAACCACGACATCGGTCAAAGTCCTTCACAGAAAGGCTCGCCACTCGGCAGCCACTCCTCTGGACAGCAATTTCAGACCCCAGACTGCCATCTAAATGAATGGGTAGACAGCCATATCTTCAGTTTTTAATGATGGCTAATTAAGTAAGTTGTTAAATCTGATAATAAAAAAAAAGCTTAAAGAAGATAAATACATAAAAGATCTTATCTAGAAGTAGATAAGAAGATACGATATGGCCCAAAATTAACTTTTTTTTTCCTAGTATACATGTGAAAGGTTTTACAACACCAACTACTTTTATGCATTAATACAGAAACATGAAGCCTTCAACTCCTCTTTTGGTTGACTGGATTCCACTCCTCCATCTAGTGCACAAATAGATTTATCCTGTTAATAGTTTCCTCTTTTATACATGTTCAACGTCATCCAAAACCATACGTGTATAATCATTTTACATTAAAGGTCATTTGGGTTTTTTGCCATAAAATAAGTCCTAATTATGTGCTTCAGGAAATGTGCTGTGCTTTAAAAAGGCTTCCATCTTGTGTTGCGATTTCTGTTAGATTTTTCGGGAGAACAGCATCCTTCCTAGCTTAATAAGATCACTTGACGTGTTTGTAACAATCCATAGATGTCACTAATTCTGACACACTGGTTGCAATGTCTGCTAGAGCTTGCAATTGCGATTTAATTTGTGATGTCATTCTGACTGTAAGTCAATGATCAGCTCAACATCGAGTGTGCAATAGAGTACAAGTTTACTTCCAGTCCTGTCCTTAAATCACCAGTGTTTACATCTTTCTCTCTCTCCCACCACATTCAACTCCTTCTTCTATAATTGTCCTTTTTTTTCCAAACAAGCACTTTGTCTTCTAATTATCTCCCCTCCTCCATTATGTTGATTAAAAAGTCTCCTTAAAAGCTAACAGGAATCAGTTTGATCTGCTTGGTCCAAACTGCAAATAGTCCTGGCATGGATTCCACTTAGTGCTATCTGAACAGTGCTGCTTTATTTCCACCTTTACTGTCACCATAAAGCATGCTGTCATGGCAGATGTTGCACAAGCACTTGCTGGACAAAACAGCAAAATATGAAGAGGCCGGTTTTAGTCCCAGAGATGATATCAGCTCAAATGAAGATTGGGTAACTCTTCCTTTACCTTTGCATTTCTTTTCTGCCATTTCTTTTCACAGGACTATGTTTGACAGAGTCAGTCCACTTTGCCTTCTCCTCATTTCCTTTCAGTTGTCTTTTTCCCTCTCTACATTTTCACTCTGTCATTATGTATTGCTTTTTTTTCCAATAATTGTCTTTTGTCTAGGAGGCTTCAGTTTCTGCTGCTGCCCGCACTGTGTCTAGTACTTTTAAACCAAAAGCAAACATAATTGTTTTATTATGTCTGGCCTGTCCATTCCACCAGACTAATGAAACTGTAATGTAAATGAAATGGAGTGAAAGCTTTTACAACATGGCATTATTTAGGAATCCATTAAAACAGAAAACCCATTTGATTTCATAGATAATCCATTAGATGTTGTGACAGACTCACCATATAATTGACATTTGGAGGCATTTTAACAAAAACGTCTTTCTGCCCAAAATAAAGCCAGTAATGTCTGTATTGTTTTTGGTAATAACTAATTTTACATTTGAAAAAGCACGTTAAATGTATGTATCGGCACTGTTCCTTTTTTTAAAAATGTTAGCAACAGCAGAAGACATGAGATTAAAATGAACACAGCACATCTAACTTTTTATCGGCTGCCAAAATGATCTGACATAGAAACTGACAAATCTGTTGATGAGAGGAATAGCAGGACACAGGTATTGGCTCAGTCTGGTGTCATGACCCATGTTGTTCATTTAGTCAGGCCAGGCATGTGAAAGCCATCCCAGCATGTACAGAATGTCAGGCAGGCCAGTGTTAACTCAGTGTTTCACAGACTTCAAACAAGCAAAGTCCTCAAGCAAAAAACTCTGCAACATGTCAGAATTTACTGAGCAGATATATGTGATTAAATTAATAATTATTATTTTTTTTTTTTTTACTTCAGTGATTAAGTGGCATTTGTCTTCTGTAAACAAGTGTCAGCTCAACTCAGTGGTGGGATTACTAATGAGGATTATGGGGATTATAAATTCCTCATGTTACCATTTAAATCACATGCCATCTTTTGGCAATAGTACGGCAAGTTCTTTGTCTTTTTTGTAGCAATGTACTGTAAGTGCAGTGGAAGCCGAGGTGCTGCAGTTTCTGTCTGTCGGTTTCTGGCAGTTTACTTGAACCACAATCTTTCTTTAACCCTGTATTATTATTATTATTATTATTGGCCATAAAAAGTTTAAAGCCACAATTCACAGATTACTGACATTTGTTATGATTCATGTTTATTGGGATAACCTTGTAGGCCATATTGGGCAGCACTGATGACCAGATTTAAAGTGGCAAATATTTTGGCAAATCTGGGACTTGGCTCCCAAGAAGTTCAAATTTGTGTGATTTATTATCAGCTTCTTCATCAGTATGTGAGGCAAGACACTATAGGACACATTGTAACCATCCACAGAGTGAATATACTGTCTGACATAGTCGCACTTTTCCTCCAAACAAAGTTCTAAACATTCATTGAAGAAATATGTAGTTTTAGGACATACACACACAAACATTTCAAATATTAATATTTGCCTCTAATGGATTTCATGAAGACCTCATCACAGTGTTATTCTGTTACTGAGTGGTGGAAGATTGAGAGCCTTATATTAAGAGGCCTGAGCCACTGCAAAATCACAACATAATTCACAAAAGAATACAGGCCATTATGTACTTAAAGCCTTTTTGTTGAACTCTCATTGTGTCAGAGACTAGTGCTGTTTAACCCTTACTTTTTTTGGAGGTTATTGATTTTATTTTAAAAATCGGGCAAATGTTCAGTGTATGAATTTCCAAACAATGTTCGTTAGTTGACAGGGGGCTTAGCCTTAGGACCACATAGTTTCTAGTACTCTGTCCAAATAACGATCTGTCTGCTGTTTAGTGCTGTGCAGGAAGTATAGTTAGTTATCTTCCCTTCTGCAAACGTCCGCCTGCTGGCTCTGAAAATGAGACTGTCGTCAGAGAACCACTGTGAAGAAAGAGGTGCAGGCAGGATGGATAATAAATGATCTGAAATTCACTAAAAATCTTTCTTAATTTGAGAGGAGCTGAAGATTCAGGGGATGATTATCTGTTTGTTGTTGCATCGAGTGACTCCCTGCATTTTCTTGTTTTTTAATCCATCATTTGATATTATTATTGTCATAAAAACACAAATTGTAGCAGTTCTTGCCATCTTTATCTACAATGTAAAGTCTAATAAGACCAGAAGGCACTTGTTAGCGGTATGTATATTAAATATATTAAATGAGATGGGGATTGAACCCCTCACCTAAAAACTAACGCTCCAGCCACTGAGCACAGCCGCCCTGTTGTGTGTATGATGCTCTACGCATGGATGAACGTGTGTGAGTTTGAGATACATTTCATAGAAGCTCTCTGCACTAAAATTCCAGACATCTTCAAACTAGGCGCCCCCTAATGGCAGAATTCACATACTGTTTGTTTGTTTGTTTTCCTAATCCTAACCTGGTGCTTCTTGCTCTTTAATCTAAGCACATTCTAAGTAAATCCCACTTTAAAGCAAAAAAAAATCATATAGACAGAAAATATAGACAGAAAATAAACTGGTTCTTAAAGAAATGTATCCCAAGGTGTTGGTTACACCTTTATTTCTGCTCTAATGCCACCACTGGGCCAAAACTTACAGTTGGACTAAAAGAAAATGACAAATCTCCCAGAGGATGAACCTTTTCCAATTTCCTGTTTGAACCAGAACCTTGTAAACATAAGCACATGCATCTGCTTCACCGGCTCTTTAAGTGACTAAAAGCCAGATGCTCTGCAGTTTATGTGCCACAACTAATTAGGCGTCTAATAATAAAAGTAGCATATTCGAGGAGAACGTGACTGCGGTCTGTTCTTTAGTGTGCACTAATTATTTGAGGAACACATGCTGTACTGTACGCCCCATGAGATCATTTACTCAATTGGCCATGTGCTGTTGGATTGTGATTCGCTTATGTCGATATTTGGTTGGAGTTTTGTGGAGTAAGTCTTTTCAGTGTGGGCTGTGATGGCTGGATCTTGTTTTCTGCTTGTCTCCTCTTCTCTGACTCACCTGCTTTGACTCCTCTTGTTTCTCTTTAAAAACTCTTGAAACAGGAAGCAGCTGCTTGGTCACTGTGGCAGGAAGTAAAGGAGTTTAAAGGCGACGAGAAGTGGCTCGATTTCACATCTGATGCGGCAACTTTGTTTATCTACCAACACAATAGTTTTTACCTTTTTTTTAAAAACCCCGAGGCTGTTGTGATGCCACAAGGAGCAATTTTAGAAACATAAAACCCCAACTGTGTAACAAATGAAGCAGAGAAAATAAATGACTCTGTTAAAATGCTGTTGCTGCTAAATCTTCTCAAAAAAACACACTTTGTTTAATTTTACAATGAATTATTGCACGACATACAGCCCTCCCTTATGTTCTGGTCACATGAAGGCAATGGCACATTTGCTTCCTGAAGCATTTATCTGATTTTAAGAGTTTACAGGTCATATCAGAGTTTCCTTTTATAGATGTAGTAAATATATATGATAGCCACTAGGAGGCAACTTCACTGGTTCTAAAGAGTAGTCAGTTTAAATGGAAGTCTATGGAAAAGGGAGCCTCTCAGTTGATTTATTAAGTCATGAAACATTTTCTTGATAATGTTTCATGTCATCTTCATTTGAACATGATGTAAATTTCATAAATTATGTTGCCATTGAGATGATAAATCTGCTACATTTGAGTGGACATCAGTGTGACTGAGAGCTGGTATCTGTAGGAACCTGGTTGCAGGTGACATCTCTTAACTTCCTGTCACAGAACATCAACATGGCACCGGCTAAATCCGAGTGCAGTTTTTACTGGGGGGGGGAGTCAGGGGGTTGTCACGTGCTACAAAGATGTAGATAAATAAATACAGAACTGACTTTACAGAGTCCCAAAGGTTGTGGGTATGTTCAACTTTTAATTTGTTTGTCATTGGTCAGGGTACCATTCATTCATCATCTTTCATTAATCTATTCGTTTTATTTACAGTAATCTTTAATGTCCTTTCTTGGCTCAGTTTGTTAGTGCTTTAACTACATCCTGTATCCACTCTCCTACTTCACCTGTCCACATTGCCACAACTACTTTCTCACTTTTTGTTAGCTCTTATTGCAGCACTGCAGCAAAATGCATACGAGGAGAATAATTGAGAAGGAAAGATGGGGGTTGGACAAGGAAAAAAAGTGGACAGGCACTTTTCTCCGTCTGTGTGTCGTGTTGGAAAAACATGATCTCCCAAAAGACTTGACCGCTGGCATCAGCAAACCAGCACAGATGTCTCTGGAGGAGGTATTGGCGCCAGGGAGTGGGGTGGATAGCGGATGGGAGAATTATGCAGAAAGACGGAGGAAGGCGGATTCTCCATCGTGACAAATTGACAGACAGAGGCAGGTG
This sequence comes from Brachirus orientalis, assembly GCA_016785285.1. Taxonomy (NCBI): domain Eukaryota; kingdom Metazoa; phylum Chordata; class Actinopteri; order Pleuronectiformes; family Soleidae; genus Brachirus; species Brachirus orientalis. Next base: position 255,296 of record JAFBJR010000156.1, on the reverse strand, counting down.
CTGTTTGATTGTTTTTGACAGAAACAAAGGAGCCTGAGGCAGACTGGAAGAGGACAGAGGCAGGAAGATGTCTAAAAAGACAAAAGCTCATCAGTGACACTCAGTATGCTACTTGCCTTTCTTACGCCTACTTAAACGGCTTCCAGGCCTATCAACAGCCCAAGGGCAACAGCCCCAAACTGACAGAAAGGCAGGCGGCAGCAGTTTATCTCTCAATGTTGCTCTGGGTGAGAAGAGGTGACACCGTGGCTCTACAAGGCAGAACCTCTTAGCTATTAATCCTTCAACACATGTAGAGGAGTAAAAAGACAAGGTGAGGAAAGTAAACCATGGTGGAGAGAAAAAGAAAAGGGAAGAGGAGTAGAGAGGGCATGAGATCAGAGTGGAAGAGATGAGAATGTAGAGAAACTGGAGAGAACACAGGAGGAGAAAGGAGAAGGGAGAGCAAGATTGTTTTGGAGACAAGTAAATGGCATCATTACGGAATAATACAAAAAGTAGGGGTAGGAAGTGCTAAAGAAAACACTGATTAAACAGGGAAGAGGCAAAAAGTACCATAGAAATATGAAAAAGAGACTATTTGCCATAGGACAGGACTCAAAGGACCTACTGCTCTGATAATTCCTCTTATCCATCATCATCCTTTTGTTTTCTTTGTCTTACTCCTGCAGGAAAACTCACCAGACCTGGCGTGCACATCAGGACCTGCGATCTGGTTTTAGCACGGTCTGGTGAATTGTGCAGAAATTATAGTAATAAACACATTTTCACAGTCTGAGGGCTCCAACTGGCCACACAGCATGCTTCTGCCCAGACAGACTCTCCCCCTCACCTTCCCTTGATCTGTATGTGGGTTACCATGACAACCACAGTAGTGGCCAAAAGAATGTTCCCATGAATAGCATGCAGCAGGCCTCCTTCCCATCTCTACTCTTTTTTAGGACCAATGTCCTTGATGAAAACCTCCACCTACTGACAAGAGAAATTACTCCAGTAACAAACTTTGTGTCATTTACATGAAGCTTTCAGGGTGTGGTCAGAACTGATTGGTGACATCCCAACATGCATGGGGGGTCCGTTCAGCGCTGCTTGCAGTCCTAGATTTACACTTGATCCCAAACTTCTGGTGAGGAAAGAATCCCCGTGTTTCCCTGCAGATGGAGATAAGGGGAAGAGGAGTAGAAGGAAGTGAGTTTGGTTCCCTCTGGGGGGAGGCGTTTAATGAGCACACTTATCGCTCTGCCCGCCTCACTTCCTCGGACACAGTGACGACCATTGTGAGGTGTAAACTAAGGTGGAAAGATAGAGTTGATGTGAGGACATACATCGCTCCTGGAGAAGTTCAAAGACCCCAGAACAACTGCCAAGACACGAGTGAAGGACTTAGCCAAGTCAGGAATTGTGGTCTCAAAGAAGACAATTACTAGAGCTCTGCACAGAAAGCACAGAAGCATCCAAACTAAAACTAGGATTTTTGAAAAAGCTGTGTTAAAAATGCTTTGCTCTGTTTAACAGCACTTGGGAGATACTTATAAAATAATGACATTTTCATAGGGGGACGAATAATTTCATCCTCAAGTGTATATGCAGCACTTTTAATACACATCTGTCATATCCAGTCATGCACTGCTGGTATATCATATGACCACAGACTATTTACACTGATATATACAGAATAACCTATTCTCAAACATCCGGACCAAGGCTGTGCTGGTGCCCACTGACATCATGATCCTCCAGAGACTCAATTATTGAACACACACACACACACACACATTGAATGTCACGTCAGAGTGTGTGTGTGTCACACAGCTGCCTATGACCATGCAGACCAGTCCTCCAGTTAATGAGGGACTCGTTAACAAGCTCTTACAGCCAAAAGCAGATTCTCTTTCCCCTTTTTGGGTCCTTGTAAAGTTCATCCTCTTTGGAATGAGCTTGTATCAGTAAGAAGAGATGAATACTCAAATAGATGTCATTTATTCTGGTGAGGATCTATGCAAGGAATAATATGTATAAGCCCTTTAGCTTGATCTGAGGAAGAAAAATCATTGAGTAACTCTCATTTAAGTATTTGCCTATTTTAACTAATCAATTCAAGTTGTTTCCATGCTTTCAAGGTCAACCTGAAGCAGTGATTGTGTATGAATGTGCGTTTGATGTGGAAAAAAGGAGTAGCAATTTAGGTTTTCTTGAATAAAACATTTGATTTGACTTTAGGTAAATGATAAAAGCATGAGCCAGAATTTTCCAGGCTATTAAAACATCACGTGTGCTCGCCGTGCTCCTGCATCAGTGAACAGATCACACAAAACTGACCGTTATTGCAATCAGGAGAAACGCAGTTAAAAAAATTTCCTCCCATGACATTATAAAATTTAGTTAATTGATTTTTAATTTTCTTTTTAATTGCTATCACATTTATTTATATGCTTGCTTTCAAGAAATATAATTTTGTCTTCATGGTGATGGGTTGTGCTCCCATTCATGGAGGAGAGAGCCTGGCTGAGAGGATAAAAGGCAAATAATCAATACGTACATGAAAATGTAATATTTTTGTTCTTTGTTTTCTGTTAGCTGAAGGGTCAGAGTGTCTCTCCATAATGACCTGAGAGATGCTGAGCAGTGGCACATTAGGGCTTTAACTAATGGCGCTATTTGTTAATACTCATTTTCTGCAAATGCCACAGAAAATGACAGACACAAACAATTCAGTTTGCACACATGTCTCTCCCTCCGTCCCCTTCTGTCCCTCGTCAGCTTCTGTGACGTCAGCCCTTTAATAACCCTTCAGCTCTGCTCTCCTGGGTCTCCTACAGACTGCTTAGCCATACCTTACTGAGAGAGGTGTGATGTATGGCTTTCCTCTCCTTCTGGCCCATAGAGAATTTGCTCTGCAGCCTTTAACCGTGTTCTCCAAGGTGGATGTGTTTGTCCTATTAATTTTTTGGCACTAAAAAGCTTTAGTGGCACCACATCATGGAAATGCATCAGGCATATCCTTACATCCAGGAGGAAGCAGCCACTAGCCTCATGAACACACGTCGCACACATAATGTTATCGCCAGCATAAAATTTCAGTTCTTCTTAGTTAACACTTGTTGAACTGTAGCCACTGATAACTATTTATATAATCCAACCATTGTTGTGGGAGAAAAACGTATTACTTATTATACTACTTATTATTATTATTTTCATCACTTATATTTACTTTATTATTATTATTGATTATTTACACCATGTTTTCAGTAAATTCACACAATTTTACTCAATGTGATTTTTGCTGGATGATACTTTAAGCACAATGGCTCCTCCTCATACTGATGAATGCGGATCGAAAGCACCGAATCTTGATCTACGGTTGTATTTCAGTTTAAAAAAAAAAAAGAGCGGTCACTATACTAGTTAGTATATGTGTGACAGCTGTTAAATATGAAGCTTTTATTGAAAGCAAACTATTGGTGTTTTTGCGTTTGTAAGAGTGATTTGTGTATCTTTGTGATGATTAGGCATCAGCAACCCTCATGTGGAGGATAAAAGCGGCAGAAGAGTGGATGCAAGTGCTGTCATTCGGTTCATGCCGTATGTTATTTCTACAATGTATAGGTTCCGTACAGTTGAGTATGTAGGATGGCGCTGTGGATTTATCAGACATAAATAAAGTCCCATAAAGACCGTTTTCCTTTTTTTCCTTTTTATTTCAAAGAATTACTTTACAGCCACAACTGTAAAAACGGACTGGTTTTACTGTTGTGGACGACTGGTGCACTTTCTCCAGAGCACTTCGCCGTTTTATGTTCCGAAGCTCAGATCCTTTTCCCATTTCTGTCCCTCGCCTTTTCTGTAGTGCTGCCCTTTCACTTGATTAGATTCGATTTAATTTGTTTTGCACAATACTGGCAAAGATTTTTTTTAAAAGAGCAGACACCATTTCAGAATAAGCAGGAAATCCGTTGGACTTATTTGAAGTGCACTCCTAAACAGAAAATGTCATTGAATTATACACATTATATACCTATTAATTCCCCAAAACACAGTAAAAAGAATATAATAATACATAATGACTAAAATAATATGTACATGTTGCTAAATGCATCCAATAGCTCATTAATTCTTGTTACTGAAACAAGTGTATCATTATCAGAACAGGAGCTAATTTGGAGGTTTACTAATTAGTAAACAATAATATTTTGGTTTAAAATTGTGTGAAGAATATTTACGCTTTTGCAGCATGATATGAAAGAGTTGTTGGATATTCATGAGGTACTACAAATATTAATTGACTGTAGTGTGTAGAGGGTGTGCAGTAACAAGAGAAACCAAAGAATTAAATAAAGATCTTTTTTTATGTATGTATACATGCCTATTTATAAATCGTATTTAAAAACATGCA